>CM061236.1:65159480-65467599 GCA_030848705.1 Heracleum sosnowskyi
TTTCTTTTATTTCCTTTGCTTCCCCCATCAGTAGAATCATCCCTCTGTCTCAGAGCTTGAATGTCTTTGCATTTGTCTTTAGGTACATTCTCCCCCTTTTTGACATCATCAGAAAGTAATACTGATGTCAGCAAGTCTAGAGCATTAGAAATAGAATTCAATTGAGTAGACATTTCAGCCTGATTCTCCTCAACTTTGCCAAGCCTTTTCTTGATCTCCTCAGAATCCTTGGCTTGCTGCTTGAATTGTGTAGAGTAAAATGATCTGTCAAGCTTCAAAGTTGTATCCCTGAGAGAAAATTCATTCCTAAGATTTGTAAACATCTGTTGATTCTCATCAAATCTATTATTAAGAGATTTGACTTGAACAACAGTTGCCTGTAAACTTGTAAGTACATCAGTATTGGATATCTTTTTGACAGAATCAGATAGAAAATCTGCAGCCCTTTGTGCTGAGAAAACACAATCTGCATCAGCCCAATTTTTGTAGTACATATTCTGGAAATGTTCATTGGTCTGTCTATTAACTTCCATTCTTTCATCACTATTGAGATCATCAGCCAATGAAACTTGAATGCTAGGATGTGAATGAGAACCCTCAGCATCATTTCCAGCTTCTTCATTATTGTCTGCTGTATTTTCAGGAAGAATATTTTCAGCAGTAAACTGTGCAGCTTCATCAATTTTCTCTGCTGCGACAGCTTCAGGAATATCAGAGTTAATCTGAGCAAAAACCTCTGCTTCTCTTTGAACAGTCTCAACAACAGATTGTTGCAAAGCTTCAAGAATAACATTCTCAGAGTTTAGCTCAGCAGCAGCCTCTTGGTCCTTGTCCATCACAGCTTCAACAATGTTCTCTTTGACTTTAAGCATCTGATTAACCTCCTCACCTTTATCAAGATCACAAGAAATAATTTCAGTGTGAGTGGCCAAAGATTCTTCTACCTGATCAGTGACTTGATCAGCTTCCACACCCTCTGTATAATGATCAGAATGGATAGAGGTGTGTGCTTCAAAATCAAAAACTCTGTTATCAGAATGAGTAGCAGCATCCTCAACTACATCATTAGCCTTTGATGTAGGAGCAACTAAATCCATAGTAGCATCAGTATCTAATCTGTCTAGATTGATAGCTTCAGCATTTGCAGCATCCTCCTGAACAAACACTTCAGGAGCTTCAGTGTTTACAAACACTCTGTCCTCATCAGCATTTAAAATATCCTCCTCAACAACAATTTCAGGAGTATCTTGAGAAACAGCTTCAGCCACAATCTCCTCATTCTCTGATGCAGGAGCTTCAGTGTCCTTAGAGACTCTGTCCATGGTTACATTTACAGCACCAAAAAGATGTGCAGCCACTAGTCTTCTTTTTCTCTGATGAAGAGTTTCTTCATCAGTTTCAGTCTCTGAGGTTTCAACAACAGACTTTGCCCTATTGGCTCTTCTTTTCTTTAGCCTTGTCTTCTGAGGCAGCTCTTCAGGTGTTGATGCCCCAGCTTCAGTGGATGGTTTCCTTGCAGGTTTAGTACCAATGTGCTTGGTCCTACCTCCCCTTGCAGGTTTAACAGACGTTGATGGAGGTTCTGGTTGAGATTCAGCTTGTGGTTGTGGATTTACTTGAGCATCCACAAACTGTTGCACAGAAGTAGGTAGCAAAAGATCCCCTACAATGCCTTTCTTAATGTCTTTATTGACTAGATCAGTAAATACTCTCTTATGTAATTTAAAACAAGAAACATCTGCTTCAAATACATTGTCTCCTTCAACACAATAAGAAACCAAAAGCTGACAGAATCGAGAAAAATAAACAACTCCTCTATTCTCGGTCATCTTCTCCCCTAAGTTAGTCAACACAAGTCGTGCAAAATCAAAATGATTATCATATAATAAAGAATACCCGATTTGCAGACTGTCTGTGGGAATAGCATCCCAATTTGTGCATTTCTTGCCAAATGTCCTGGTAATGCAATCGAAGAAGAAACTCCATTCCTTGCGCAGAAACGGCCTTTTTAGTTGCCCAATCTTTGTCAATGGCCCAGAGTAGCCAATCTCTCGCATCATTCGGATTAAATCCTCATCACCCATTCCAATAGTGTAGGAAGAATATTCAGGAAACCCCATTGCATCTCGAATAGTACCAGCAGTAATAACATACTCTGTTTCGTCAAACTCAAAGATTATGGATGGGCTCCCAGTTTCACCACCATCATCATAAACTCCTGTCTCCCAGAATGCCTTGATTTGTAAACCAGAAAGTGTGGCTGGTTCAACTAAAGCACGCCCAATCGCTGACTGAGCAAGAAACCTTTGAATCATATGAAATGCTTCTGGTGCGTTGGCAGTGTTTAGTGGTGCGGTATAATTGTTTGGAACGAACTCTAACCCAGACGAAACGAAAGCTGTGGTTGCCATTAGAAGATTTTGAAGAAAGAACAAGTAATCGATGTGAAAGCTTAACAGAGTTTGTGTGTAGAAAGGTGTTTGTGAATATGTGTGTGATAATAGATGTGTATGAGTAAGATGTGAAAAGTTTAGCTGAAGATGTGTGTATTGTATTTATCAGAAAATTAAAGATTAAAAACTGAAGAGTTTTTAATCATTAATACACAACTGTCTTACTCCTGTAATCATGTGAATGGGACACGTGTCACACATGCAGTTACTGACAGCAAATAATTGACAGTTTCCAATACGCATGCGCAGTAAAAACAGCAATAATTACCGCCTGTTACACTTTTCTATGCAATTAACCTCTCTCCTCTGTTTAAAACATTCTTGAACAACTTTCCAATCATACTCTTTTTAAATTTTCAAAACAAATGTCTAATCTCAAAATTATAATATGCCTGAAACAGAGAAATTATTTTAATCATTAAAGATTAAAACAAAGTTACCTCGGCATATGTCACACAATACATCAGTGTTTACCATTTGTCCTTCTTTGTCAATAAACTCTTCTCTCAATCTGTATAGGTGTGAAAATATGTGTGTGCAATAGCAGAGTTTACTGTAATCAATATTTAGATCATCTCAAAGTGCATAAAATCCACAAACGAAAGTAGTAAAAACTGGTTGCCTAAACTCTCACGTATAACATAAAATCTGATTTTATATCTAAACTCTGTTTTCTGATATCCTTTCATTTGGATATATCTTTTAATTTTTCACCCCCTTTATATATTTATATATATATATATTTTTTTATTTAATTTTTCCAGTAATCAGTGGTTGGCACTAGTCACCAAAAATCAAAGATTTTAGCCCTTATTTCATACAATAAGTTCCTGGATCTTCCTAGGCACAACATGATCTCAAAGGAATTTGTGCTCTGTTTGGCATCTTTTGATTTGAGGGTGAATTCTTTTCAATTAAGAATCAGAGTTTAGACTTTTCATCAGTAAATATAATTAACTTATGAGAGAAAATGCAAACAGCTAATACAGACTCAGTGTATAGGATCAATAAACTAAGAGATGGTATAAATACAGAGACAGTATCATGCTGTGTTAACTTACTGCACATAATTGAGATCAGAATCTATACAACTCTTAAGGATTCACAATTACTTACTGAGAATTTTGCTTCATACAAATTTCTTCATTGGTCCAAATGTTTCAGACAAAATTACAATCAGAGTATGACATTAAACTGTAACTATCAGAGTATGACCAACAGAGTTTAGCATCAGAGATTACTTTCAGAGTTTATCATCAGAGTTTAACATGCTGGTTCACATAACAGTTAACACATGTAAGAAATCATGAACATAAAAAGTGAGTCTAACCCGTATCTCTAGTCAGAACCAGAGATCATTCCAAGTTCATTTACCAATCTTGTAAAAATAGCTTCACTCAAAGGTTTGGTGAAGATATCTGCAAGTTGTTGGTCTGTAGACACAAAATGAAGCTCAATGTTTCCTTCTTCCACATGTTCTCTGATAAAATGATACCTTATGCTGATGTGCTTGGTCATGGAATGCTTTACTGGATTACCTGTCATAGCAATAGCACTTTGGTTATCACAGAAAATAGGTATTCTAGAGTACCTTAGCCCATAATCCAGCAATTGATTCTTCATCCATAAAATCTGTGCACAACAGCTACCAGCTGCTATATACTCTGCTTCTGCAGTGGATGTAGAAATTGATTTCTGTTTCTTACTGTACCAAGAAACCAATCTGTCACCTAAAAATTGACAGCTTCCACTTGTACTTTTTCTGTCTATCTTACAGCCTGCAAAATCTGCATCAGAGTAACCAATTAACTTAAACTCTGATTCTCTAGGATACCACAAACCCAGGGTTATGGTTCCTTTGAGATATTTGAAGATCCTTTTTACAGCTGTTAGATGAGGCTCTCTGGGATCTGCTTGAAATCTTGCACAAAGACATGTTGCATACATGATATCAGGTCTACTTGCAGTAAGATACAGTAGAGACCCTATCATTCCTCTGTAGTTAGTCATATCTACTGAGGCTCCTGTGTCTTTTTCAAGCTTCGTTGCTGTAGCCATGGGAGTTGTAGCAGATGAACTATCAAGCATACCAAATTTCTTGAGAAGATTTCTGGTATATTTTGCTTGATTGATAAAAATCCCATCATCTGTTTGCTTGACCTGTAAGCCTAGAAAATAACTAAGCTCTCCCATCATGCTCATTTGGTACCTGGATTGCATAAGCTTTGCAAACTTCTTACAGAGTTTGTCATTAGTAGATCCAAAAATTATATCATCTACATAAATTTGAACTAAAAGCAAATCATCACCAGAATTGAAATAAAACAAGGTTTTATCAATTGTACCTCTTGTGAACCCACTTTCTAAAAGAAATTGAGCAAGAGTTTCATACCATGCTCTTGGTGCTTGCTTTAGTCCATATAATGCCTTGTCAAGCCTGTAGACATAATCTGGATGCTTGGAATCTACAAATCCTGGTGGTTGTTCAACAAACACTTCTTCTTCAAGCTTCCCATTGAGAAAAGCACTCTTTACATCCATCTGAAAGACTTTAAACTTCTTGTGTGCAGCATAGGCCAGGAAAATTCTTATGGCCTCCAATCTTGCAACTGGAGCAAAGGTTTCATCATAGTCAATTCCTTCCTGTTGTGAATAACCTTTTGCCACAAGTCTAGCCTTGTTTCTTGTAATCACACCTTCACTATCAGTCTTGTTTCTGAAAACCCACTTTGTACCTACTATTGATCTATTCTTTGGTCTAGGTACAAGTGTCCAGACTTCATTTCTTTCAAATTCATTTAACTCTTCTTGCATTGCTGTAATCCAATTAGCATCTTGAAGAGCTTCTTCCACTTTCTTTGGTTCTGTTTGAGACAAGAAAGCATGATACAGACACTCATTATTTGTTGCACTTCTAGTTCTCACACTAGCATCAGGATCTCCAATTATGAGATCAGGTGTGTGTGCCTATGTCCACTTTCTTGCTGTTGGTAAGTGGTTTCTTGCATCATTATTGGATCCTCCCCCTTGATCCATGCTCTCCTGATTCATATGTTGACTTTCTGCAGCATCTGAGGCTCCCCCTGAATTGGATGGTTCAGAGTTTGAACTGTCAGAGTTTGAATTAGTTTCCTCAACTGACTCACTTGCTGTGTCTTGTTGAGCTTCTTCACGCTCCCCCTCAACTGGTTCTCTATTTTGTTCAATTTGAGAATTTCCAGTTTCTCCAGTATTTACCAGTAGAGGTTCAGAGTATGCTTCGTCAGAGTTTGTCAAACCTGCTTCATCAGAGTTTACATCATCAGAGAATAGAACTTCATTTTCAAAACGTAGTTGATCATATCCATCCTTGTCTTCAAGTCCAATTATTTTCTTGTCATCAAATGACACATGTATGGATTCCATGATCACCTTAGTTCTTAGATTATAAACTCTGAATGCTTTTGTTGACAATGGATAGCCAACAAAGATTCCTTCATCAGCTTTTAACTCGAACTTTGTCAACTGTTCAGGATGAGTCTTCAACACAAAGCATTTGCATCCAAATATATGAAAATATTTCAAATTTGGCTTCTTATTTTTCACCATCTCATATGGTGTTTTCCCATGCTTGTTGATCAATGTTGCATTTTGAGTAAAACAAGCAGTTTGAACAGCTTCTGCCCAGAAGTATGTTGGTAATTTTGCTTCATCAAGCATAGTTCTGGCTGCTTCAATTAAAGTTCTGTTCTTTCTTTCAACTACACCATTTTGCTGTGGAGTTCCAGGTGCAGAAAATTCTTGTTTCACTCCTCTTTCCTTGCAGAAAGCTTCTATGATTGAGTTTCTGAATTCAGTTCCATTATCACTCCTTATAATTTTGACTTTGTGCTGTGATCCTTTGTCCAGTAGATTTACATGATCCATCAGAGTTTGAGCAGTTTCATCCTTCTTTGACAAGAAATACACCCATGTATATCTAGTATATTCATCAACAATTACTAGAGCATATTTCTTTCTGCCCATGGACATCACATTCACTGGTCCAAAGAGATCAACATGTAGAAGATGATAAGGTTCCACTACTGAAGATTCAGATTTGCTCTTGAAAGATGACTTCCTTTGCTTGGCTTTTTGACAAGAATCACACAAGCCATCTAGACTGAGTATAGATTTTGGAAGTCCCCTTACAAGATCCTTTCTTATTAGCTCATTGATGTTGTTCAAATTGAGATGAGAGAGCTTCTTGTGCCAGTTCCAACTCTCTTCATTTGACATTCTGGCTGTCAGACACACTGTTTTTCCATCAGAGTTTGTTACCAAACTTGCTTCATAAATGTTGTTGCGCCTGTGTCCAACTAGAACAACTTTTCCAGTAGATTTACTGATAACTTCACAGTATTCACTATGAAAATCTACATGGTTTCCTCTGTCACAGATTTGACTCACAGATAACAGATTATGCTTGAGTCCTGAGACTAGAGCTACATTTGTAATGATGACACTTCCAAGATTAATATTGCCATATCCCAGAGTGTGTCCTATGTTGCCATCTCCATAGGAAACTTTTGGGCCAGCCTTCTCCTTAAAGTCTGATAACAGGGCTTTATTTCCAGTCATATGTCCTGAGCATCCACTGTCCAAGATAAGTGTGCTCTCTATTATACCCTGCAATCACAAACAAATACTAAGTGTTAGTTTTAAGGACCCAGACTTGCTTGGATCCTTTGTCTTTCTTAACAATGTTAGTTTTTGCAGCGGAATTACTATCAACAGAGTTTAAACTAACATTGTCAGACTTTACACTTGCAGAGTTTGCTCTAACCCACTTCAGATTGGGTTTTAGCTCATAATAGTTGTGATAAATAGCATGATAACTCTTGCAAGTATAAATAGAATGCCAAGTGCTCCCACAGTGTGTGCATAAAGTCTGTGGTCTAACCCTAACATAATCATTCTTTACTCCTGAAGTAGAAGATAAAGAATTGATATTTTTATTCTTTGTGCAGTAATTAGCAAGATGATTAGAACTACCACAATTATAACATGTTTTCCTTGGAGCAGCACCAGTATTAGGCAAATGATTATTTCTGTTATTTATGCCTACTTTTCCATTCCTATTTTTCTTGGACCCTTTAGGTTTCATGGCAGACTTTACCTCTTTCAACTTATGATTGAACTGTTTACCTGTCATCAAGCCAACATTAACCTGTTTTTCACAAGTTTTTACTGGTTTTCTAACAGCTTCTACTTCCATAAGTTTTTCTGTTATAATATTTTCCTGTTTTTCACAAGCTTCATCTGATTCCATATCAGCTTCCCTTATTACAACAGATTTTAACTTATTGGCTTCTGGAACAAATTTCACAGGTTTAAGTTATGGTTTTACCTTAACCTTGTCTTTAAACCTAAGTTCATCATTTTCACAATAACCTAAACCTACAGAATCAGTCTGAAACACTTGATGAGTGTCTCTTCCAGAATCTGTCCAAGTTTTGATTATTTTTCTTTCTTTTTCTAAATCAGATTCTAGTTGCCTATATCTTTTCAGCAACTCCTGTTCTACATAAACAACATCATCTCTTTCTTTTTGAATCTTCTTCATATTTTCAAGTTCTTCTTCAAGAAACTTGTTTCTATCTTTAAGACTAAGATTCTCAGCTTTAATTCTCTCATTCTCTAAGGTCTGATCCCTATAGCTAACATGAACACTTTTCAGATATACTCTTAACTCAGAGATATTATCAGTATCGTAAGCATAAGTAGTTAGGGGTACCTTATTTTCAGATGATTCAGTCTCATCTCTGACAGTTGCCATAAGAGCATAATTTTCTCCATCATTAGAGTCTGAAGTATCTGCCCAGTCTTTGCCTTTAGAGATGAGTGCTTTCTCAGATTTGCCTTTCTTGCACTCTGGGGCATAGTGACCCATCTCCTTACACCTGTAGCACTAGATTTCAGATTTATCCTTCTTACCAGATTTGGTCTCCCTTCCATCAGACTTTCTGAAACTTCTCCTTTCAGAGTTTGAATCTTTCCTTGAGAATCTCTTTCCCTTCTTGAAGTTCTTGAATCCCATCTTCTTGAAGGTCTTCACCATCAATGCAGCCATTTGCATCATCTGTTCTTCATCATCATCAGAGTCAGAAGCTTCATCAGAGTTTGAGTCATCATCAGAGTTTGATGACTCACTTTCAGATTTAATAACTAAAGCCTTTCCCTTGACTTTCTTCCTTGATGATTCCTTCTTAATGGGCTTCTCCTCAACTTTGAGAGCAATAGATTTTGTCTTCTTGCTGGATCTCCTGTTTCTTTGTTCTATCTCAAGTTCATGAGTCTTTAACAATCCCTAGATCTCATCAAGATCTGTATCAGCAAGATCATAATTATCTCTGATTGTTGTTGCCTTCAAATCCCATCTTTCAGGTAGGGATAAGAGAAACTTGAGATTTGACTCTTCAAGGTCATATTCTTTGTCAACCAGAGACAGATCATTCAATAGTTTGCAAAATCTGTCATAAGTCTCAGTCAAGGTTTCATTAGTTCTTGAATCAAAGTGCTCATACTCCTGTGTGAGTATTGTCTTTCTGTTCTTCTTGATAGCACCTGTTCCCTGGCATCTGACTTCTAAAGCATCCCATATCTCTTTGGCAGTTTTGCAGCCAATTACTCTGTTAGACATAACATTATCTAAAGCACTGTGGAGAAGATGTCTAACCTTTGCATCTTTTGCAATTGATGAGATGTCCTCAGGAGTCATATCTTTCTTTTCCTTTAGAACAGTCTTTTGTTCTTGTCCATCAACAACAGGGGACAATTTAGTTGGCATATGAGGACCATCATAGATTCTGTCAAGGTATTCTGGATCTGTAGCCTCCAGAAACATGGTCATCTTAACCTTCCAAATCGGATACTCTACTGGCCTGAGAATTGGAACCCTGATTGTTTCATATCGACTCACAGAATTGGGCTTAACCTGTTCAGCCTTAGGAGCAGTTTGATTTTCTTCAGACATGATTAATACTGTGTTTGAATCATAAAACTGTATATATTAAACAGCCTTGGCTCTGATACCAATTGTTAGGCCGAATACACAATATATAATCAAGTATGTATGAGAATAACAATTAAGAACACAGGTTTGTAAATCAACAAACTGAATTATATTAAATAATTCTCTCTTAGTGATGTTAATGAATCACAAAGAGCTTCTAGGTTACAAGAATAATATATTCAATAAACGCGTCCCTTCTAGGGATAACCTATCTGTGTTTATATAGTACACAGTTACACAATCCTTATTTAATTGATATTCCTACAAATTAGCTATACAATTGATATCAATTAAGGATTGCTTCTTATCTTCTATTCCGTCTCCTTAGCTGTATCAATATATTCTGCTTCTTTCCATCTTCAGAATATATTGCTTCTAGAATCTTCAATTCAGCACCGACAGCTAATTCAACTATCACCTTGTCAGACTTTAAATAAACTCTGACCGGCTTCCTTTAAACTCTTCACCCTGTCAGAGTTTAATTAAACTCTGACCGGCTTCTGATAAACTCGGGTCAGTACCTGTTGCTTAAACACTGATAAACAAACGTCAGCAATTATATCTAACAGATTTTTAATGACAATGATTTTTTTACAAAAATTATAACTATATCACTTAAAAAAATCATGTGATTTTTCATAAGATTTGGCATGACTTCTAATATAACTTTGTACAAAATCATCTGAATTTCAATAATTTCAATAATTCTGTAGAAGTTGCTAAAAGTATGTAAAATTCTCGAAAGTCATTAACCTCAAAAAAATCATTAAAAGTACTAATACAATACGGCCCCGTAGATCATTTACCTTCAAACTTATGGTGTATGTGTAAATAATCTAGACACCATGGTGTTTAACCAAACTTATTGTGTCCGTGTAAATGGGGTCTATAATTCAATTTAACCAAATTTTAAAATTTTTAGACAACATAATTCATATCAAGTTTATAACAACACCAAATTTCACATAACATGGTGTTTTTCTAAAGTTCTTTAAAATTTTAATATAACCCTAATACTCATTGACTAAAATAAATCATATCTTTTTTGTCTTAATAATTTTATTATTTTTTTAATTTTTAACAATAAAATAATACTAGTTTAGAATGTGTGCGATGCACGAATTTTTTTTAATATTATATAATTTTTTATTTAAATTATTATTAAATTTTAAGACATGAAATTTGCAGGATTAGAATTTCGCTAAAGAGATTGACTCAATTATCCATCATAAATGATACGATAAATTCACTTGCATTATCTTCGTTCTTTTCCTTTTGACTTCGTTTTTAATCTTATTTATAGTTTATTTGCTTTTGTTGTACAACATTTTTCTTTTTATTGCACCAAAATTTACAAGACTTTCACATATTTTGATAATCTCTATTCATTTTATTATAATGGTTAACTTCAACGAGTATATGAACTAATTTTAGACGGTGGACAAACTTTTCTTAAAATATCATGCATGCAAATTTGTCTCTGTTACAATCTAAAAAGCGTATTTTTGAAACCTACCTTTTTATAATGATACGTCACTACAATAATCTAAATAAAAGATTATTTTTAAAAATTCGCCTAGAACACCCAGATTTTTAGGACCAATCTTGCAATAAAATCTATGATAATGTATTATTTCAATGCATCCAAATATACAAACATCACTTGATGCCATGATAAAGTTTAGGCTTTAGTACAGCTGTCAAACGGATATCATATAAATATGCATGTATCCGAATTCAAATCTGTCAGATATTATCCATATAATATCTGAATCCGATTTTCAGTCAAATTTTTGTAGTTTTAATATTAAATTTTAATTCAAAAAAATTGAAAAACTGATTAAAACAAAAATGATGTTTTTAAACTGAGCTAAAAGTTAATTTATTTAAGTCTTTTTTTAAAAAAAAATTATACATTTTAAGTATAGTTTTGTTTTCTTTAAGATTTTAAATTTATAATATATATATATCTATATAATAGTTCCTGTTGCGTGTTTGCAACAGTTAAGACTACAGATTTTTTAAAAATACTCTTAAACTTCGTCTTATCTACGATTTTGCCATTCCAAAAATGACCCTTCTGCTGTTGCACGTGCACATACAGACAGACCGTACAATGTAACAACATTACAGATACATTCATACGAAAGCTTCTGTCTAAAGCTTAATATAATTCAAATTCAAATTTTGAATTTGGGTACACTTTTATGGAACCTATTATCATTCTAATTTTATTCAAAATTCTAATAACTTGCCCATCCTTCTTCTCTTTCCTTTCATCTCATTTATCATGTCAACATTTTCATCTCTATCGTTCATAACTTATTCTTTCATATTACTATAGTTATCTTTCTTTTGAATCGTATAGTTATTACTCATTATTCACAGTATCTCTTTATATCTACTAAATTGTTTCTTTATATTGCAGATTATTTTACGCATCGAGTAGAAGAGAAATTGATAAATAGGTGATTGTTTATCTCTTATTATTTGTTACGTGTTTGTATGTATGTTTTTTAATCTGTATATTACTATAATCTCCCAAATTGTTTGATTTTGTTGCAGGTCAAATTTTGCACACCAACTGTTTGATTGAGAGTCTAAGTGAGTGTCTCATCATTTCAATGAGTTTTTATGTTAATTTAATTTTCTTTTTTCGGAGGTAATTGAAATTTGAATGTGTGAACCTAATCTTGATGTTAATTGTCTTGAGGTTTGGGTGTTTAAGGTTTCTTAATTATATGACTTTTATAAATTATGAAGATGTTGGTTTTGGATTGCGATGTATTTTAGGTGTACCATTTTGTGTTATATTATGACATTCCATGGATTGGGATCATTGCGATGAATTTGATGCCTATGTAAGTATGTTTTTTGCATGGTTGTCGTTGGAATGTTATGCATGATTTGATTTTATTGGTTTGGTGTTGAATCTGTTCTGCGAGCCGGAATTTTTGTCCAGACTGAACAAGCTGCAAAGGAGCATGTTGTACATGCTGTCATAATATGTACCTCATTTCAGGTTTATTTGCTCTGTTTTCCATCCTCCATATACAAAAATTTTTGCTAACTTACTATTTCTAGAGGCCCATTTGCTTATTTGTGAGTAGAGCTGGTTGATTTTGTTACTTTCTTGGCTGCTGGAAATATTTTATTTCTTGATATGTTAAGATTAGAATTATTTTGTGTATTCTTAATTGGTTTTGTGTTTTTTACGGTGGGTAGTTTTTGTTTTAGTTAAAGTGTTTGTAAAGTGAGACCTAACTTGGTTTTTTCAAGGATTTGAAGTTTTTATTTTTTTACTTTCAATTTAGTATTGAGGATCTGAAGTTCTTTTTTAATACTTTTCAATTATGTATTGATGTGCAGTACTTCAAAAATTTAGACCGGAGACAATCAACGGAGTTTGGTAGGATACCTGATTTGTATCAAAGTCCTTCATCAGGTTACAATTTTTCATAAAGCTATCATTTAATTCAATCCGCGATAGCACTAAAGCCTTAGAAAAGCATGTTGCAGCAGAAATTTAAAACAAACGGAATGCTCATAAAAAAGATTTTGTTGAATAGCTATACTTATTCAATTGTGCCACACGTATTTATAATTTCAGTGTTGCAGAGCTTGCATATACATACATTTATGTGGCTGAATTACTGATATACACCTGATTCTGGATTATGGAATTTGTAATTTTTATAATGAAACATCGCCAAGAAAACAGAAATGCTTTCCAAAAAGATAATTTAGTGGTATATATGGAATTAGTTGCATGAGATGGGGATGGTAAAGATATAGAACAGTCTTCAGTCTCAACTCAGAGTAGATCACTGTCAACTCAGAAAGGCACCACAACTCAAAAGTTACGGTGGTGTGTTTGGGTTGGAGGATTTAATGAGGCCAAATGTTGAGGTTCTTAGTAATGGTACAATGGTCTCTCATTATAAGGCAATAATGCCCGATGAATTTACATTGGTGGTAAAAAGGATTAAAGATATTAACAAGATTGAAAAGGATGAGTTTGATGCAGAGATTAGACAAATGTCTGCAATAAGACATCTCAACATTTTGGCACCGCTTGCCTACCATCATCGCAATAAAGAAATATTGTTGGTTTCTGAGTGTGTACCCAAAGGCAGTTTACTATATATGGGTTTGCAAAGATTTTAGAATTGTTTTATTTTGACCACTAAATAGTTTTCTTTTTACAATTTTTTTTTCAGTTTTGTGGTAGTTCTAAACTGTTTCACTTTAGATGTGATGCAATAGTTTTTGTCTAGACAGCAAGGTTAATCGTAAGTATCTTTTACAACCTCATATAGTTGGTAGTGGGAAGTTTTGTTCTTATTTTTATTTCTGATTGTTTGAAATTCTTAAGCAGCAAAACTTATTCTCAAATATTCTTAATTTTACTTTACTTTTCTTATTTGTAAATAATTACATTAATTTTATTAAAATAAAATTTGAAAATAAAAGTAGTTAAAAAACAATCAACTTTACTTAAATTTTATATTACTTAAATACCTTTAACGTTACTATTTAAACTCCATAATACTCCATCATATTTTGAATATTTGTGTAATTTAAATATGAGAGTGGAGTTTAATAACAATGCTTGGAGCTTATTTACCTTTTTTCATTACTTAATAAAATTAAATATTTTTAAGAACAAAATTTACCCAAAATTTATTTTTTTTATCTTATCATATACATGGTTACCGGCCACCCCGATCTAGAAGATTTTTATAAATACTAACATGTTAATCTATTTTATAACACTAACATGTCTTATATAATTGATTTTTTGAACTAAATTTTTAGTCCCAGGGAATGAAAAAAACTGGCTGGATCAGGAAAGAAAAAGGATTCATCCACAAAAATAGTTGGAAAACAAAATTTAATTTTATATTTAGAAAATGCGTACAAATTATTTGATATTTTGTAATTTTCCAAAACTATCCATACATTGAAATGAAAAATTAGTTTTAATGCTATACAACGCCCAGCGGGCATCAATACTGATACTAAAACGGAAAGCTGACAAAAAAGTTTTTTTGAATTTCAATACTTATTTAATTGTACCATATTTATCTGTAATTTCAATGTTGCAGAGTTTGGGTAAATTTTTTTCTGACTGATTTATTGATATGTACATGAACACATTATAAGGAGATTCGGAAGAAGATAAAGTGGGTGAAGTGTGATTATCTCATGGGTGAAATTAGGGGTGTCAATTTTGGGTAATGGGTCGGGTTCGTGTCGGGTTTACTGTACCCGGTCCTATTTTTGAGTCAACACGAACCCGACCCGAGCCCGAAACGGGTTAAATTTTCTCAATCCGAACCCGACCTGTTAGTACCCATCAACCCGAAAATGACCCGTTTAACCCGAAAATAATTAAAAATAATTATTTATCGATAAAAAATTTATTATATGATATATGAATTAAAATCATTTAAATATTATGAAGATATATCACATATGTCTATAATTATGTAATATAAATTCATATATTTTAATTAATTCATTATATATATTAAATTTTCGGGTCGGGTTCGGGTATTTTGGATCAACCCGAAACCGACCCGAATATTTTCGGGTAAATTTTTACCCGACCCGAAACTCAAAATACTCAAGCCAAATTCGTAATTTTCCGTGTCGGGTTTCGGGTCGTATTAAATTTTGTCACCCCTAGATGAAACCTCAAACCAGTGTCTTCAAGATTGATGCATTAATTTTCAAGGAGATACATGTTTACTGAATGTCTTTAAGGCTCACATGACATGTAGTTTGTATTCGTCGTAGAAGTAAACATTTTTATTAAACACATTTTTATTTTATTATTAAAGAGGGTTCGAGGCCTCGCCTCCAACGAGGCCGAGGAATCTTAATAAAAATAAAATTTTAATTATTAGTAGTAGATAAGCAATTCTATTTATGAATATACAAAAGACTACTATTTATTTAAATGCTTACAAAGTTTTTTCCAAATCATTTAATTAAATTAACAAACTTTTGAAAGTAAAATTTATCCAAATGGTGCAGAAAACTTAAAAGCGGACCCTGTACAGGAAGACATGGTGTTTTAGGGTGACTTGCAAAATTTTAAAATATGTAAACTTTTGTTGGTTACGATCCAAACCCGAACTGTACGTCGTATGTAATGCGAACCTTTTATGTAAATTATCTAACTTGAATTAACTTGAATTCAACCGATGTATGTGTTTTAATATCTAACTATTACTTAAATACAAAACTACTATGCCCAGCACCGCGGGCATCCATACTAGTATATATATATATATATCTGAGTTAAGTTCTATGAATAACACCTTTTTTTGTGGAGACCTGGAGACCACATACGTTCTACAATCTAACTTTAGCAAAATATAAAATGTTAAAATATGATCTATTTTGCCAAATTTAGATTGCAGAACATATGTGGTCTCGAGGTCTCCACAAAAAAGGTGGTCTCCATAGAACTTAACTCTATATATATGGTGAAGTTTATCAAAACATTTGGATTTGTAATCTGAATTGCTCCAGTGACAGACTCACTAAGTTGCCTTCCACTTTCTCCAGTGAAAATTGCGAGTGGAAAATCCCTTAGGGGAGCCAGAGATGTTTGCCCTGGAAGGGGAGAAAATGATTCTAATAAGAGGGGTAAAGAATCAGATTTTCCCTCTGATGCCCGTGAAGGCACTTCTACCGTAACTATAGTAGGCACTGTTTTAGATCCTATGTGCTCTCCTGACAATGTGTCCTGAGTATCTTCTAATGGTATGTTTTCTCCCATTGTGAGTAATGGGAGTGTGTTTGACTCATTACAAATTATCAGGGCCCGATGGCGAATTTCAATAGATTCATCCTGTTGAGAGGATGTCTCTTGAGACTGTTCAATGGCCACTTCAAAGTCCATATTCTGTTGGGAGGATATGGATGGGTTGACAGATGCCTCCCTAAAGGTTCTTCTCTTCTTTGAAGGGGGAGACAGAGCTGTGGGATCACTCATTGTTTCAACTTCAGCACTAAATCTTTGTCTGATATTTGCATTTTGTTCAGGCTGAGAGGTCAAAGGAGGTGTTGACTCAGTGTTTGGCTCTATGACCTGGGTTAGAGGTTGTGGTTCTACAACCTCTTGGTCAGCCCTATCAACCACTTGGGTTTCAGCAAAAGATTCAGGGATAGGACGAATTACCTGATTTGGAAGTGCATCTGAAGTTCCAACTAGAATAACTATCTGGTGCTCTAGAACTTGTGGTTGAAAAGCAGGAAGATTAATGAACTGTGCCATGAATGGAGTGATTACCACTGGAATGTTTCCTAATTTTAGAGAAGAGTGAAGTTGTTGAAAGAACTTGCGGTCAGTGGTAGGAGTAGGAGCAGATCCAGCATTTTTAAACAACTCCTTATGAGTATCAGATAACACATGATTGATTAAGATAGTGAGAAAACGAGGATAAAAACATCTAACTTTTCTACCACTATCATGATCAATCCTAGCATTTGCTACTCTCCTAACCACTAGACTCCAGATAAGATGACCAATATTGAGTCTAACATTAAACACAGCTGCATAAGCAATGTACTGTAAAAGAGATGGAATATTTTGAAAATTGCTTTTTGTGCAGTTACTAAAAACTTTGGCCAACGTATCAAAGAAAACATCCCATTCACATACCAAATTGGCTCTACTGAGTTTAGGTAACTCCAGTGGACCTTGATAATGAATGTTGGTGAAAAATTATGTTAATTCAACATCAGAGGGAGTTCTATCAAAATTATCCCTAGGAAGCTGAAAAACATCACAAAACAGTTGCTCAGAGAGTGTGTACTGTGTGTGCTCAATGGTGAAAGTGATAGAACTAGAATTATTAGAAACTACAGCAGTGGAACACTATAACGTAAGGGTTCAATTTTTAAATCAGCAGTTAAACAGATAGCACGACTGACATAACATTGCGTATTTAAAAACTGAATCCAAGGTCTAAAACGATCAACAGAGCATTTCAAAGGATCAAAATACCCATGATAATTGTTTTTAACAATCTCAAAATTCTGAGCCATTTAATTATATATATATATATATATGAAAAACAAAAATTAAGAAAAACAAACATAAATACAAGTAATTTAGATTAATTCGAATTTAAGGGATTTCAAAATTAATTAAAAATCCAAAATTTCAAAATTCACCAAAAATTACCAAATTTTAGTATGTTAATCCTTAAGTCAAAACACACACTCCAGTATTTTTAGATTTCAAAAACTCACTGTCAAAGTTCAAAAATGATTGAGAAACCACCAAAAATCAGAAAAATCACCAAGTAAAAATCTTAACGAAACTGAGAGAATATACAATCAAATTAAAGGTCTTAATACGATCTAAATGATGATGGTTTCAAAACAACAAACGGTTTAGAATCGACTGAGAAAGGAAAAAAAACGGACAGCAGTTCGTTGGATTTTATATAAAACACGTATGTAATATCAAAGAACACAAAATACACTAAGTAAAAACTTGAGTGTTAGAGCCGTAGTACTATACTAAAAAAGAATATATATATATATATATATATATATATATATATATATATAGAGAGAGAGAGAGAGAGTTGCACTCTAGGAAGAACACCTTATATAAAGAACAATAAAGAACACCATCATAAACACTTTATTTTTCATAAAAATTGATTTTTTTAAATTAGAATCATAAAATTGAACAACAATTAAGCCTAACATATCGAATTTAACATTGAATCTCATCTAAATTTAAACATTAAACATTACATATAATCCAGTATAGAATCCAGTACAGAATCTTGTATATATATTTATCACAATGAAATTACATGTAATCATGTTTTATTTGATTCTAATTTTTTGTTAGATTCTATTTTTATTCGTAATAAACCTTTTTTGGTGAGAAAATTAGAATCAACATGCAATTTATGTAAGATTCTATGGTGTTCTTTATTGTTCTTTATATAAGAGTGTTATTCATGGAGCAATGACATATATATATATATATATATATATATACGGAAAAGAAAACACAAATAATTAGTAAATGAATAAATAATATTTGAAATTAGCAGGACTGTCAGTAGTACTATTAGATAGTACTACCGATAGTACTACTAATACAGATTGACTGATAGTACTTAAATAATTAGTAAATAAGTAAATAATATTTATATATTTTTTAAATATATAAATATTACTTGTAAATACTCTTAGTAGTACAAATAAATAGTACTACCGAAAGTACTACCGAAAGTACTACAAGAACAAAGTATTAATACTACTACTGGTAATAATAATAATAAATAATAATAATAATAAATATTTATAAATAACTGGTAATACTATCGAATAGTACTATGGGGAAGTACTACCGATAGTAATACTAGTACAAAAATTGTAGTACTAATCGAATTTACTGAAAATAAAACAGATAAAATATAGAAAATGCACACAATTAAACAGAAAATGCACATAATTAATAAAAATTGCAGAAACTGTATAGAAATGTTTTTTGCATAAAAATAGAATAAATGCATCAGTTAATTTATAAATGCAGAAAATTTACAGATTATGCTACTAATTTGAATACTAACATAATAAAACACATAATTTACGTAAGCTTCACATTTTAGCAGAAAAATGCAAATAATTATATAAAAAAAACAAGATAATCACAGAAAATGCATATCTTAAAGAAAAATGCAGAATATCTACAAAAACATTTGTACAAGCAATTTAAATATTCTTAAATTCGTAAATTTTCAATAAAAATATATTGCTCTAAAATTTTAAAAGAAAAATTTGAGAAAAATATTTTTAGTGAAAATAAATCATTCAAAAATACTTAAACTAAGAAGCTTAAAAATTAAACAAGGCATGACATTTAAGAGCAGTAAATTTAATCAAGAACAAACATCAATCCTAAAGAATATTAATCACTAAAGTTATTTAACATACCCAATTTACCGACTAACCTGGTAAATGTGGATTCATCAAGAGATTTAGTAAAAATATCTGTTGTTTGTTCCTCTATGGGTACAAAGTGTAACTCCACGGTACCATTCATGACATGCTCTCTGATAAAATGATACCTGATGTCGATGTGCTAGGTTCTCGAGTGCTGAACATGATTATTGGAGATTGCTATGGCACTTGTATTGCCACATAGAATAGGAATTTTGTTCAATACAAAGCCATAGTCCTTCAATTGATTCCTTATCCATAAGATCTGAGCACAACAGCTTCCAGAAACAATATATTCAGCTTCTGTTGTTTAATTTGAAACTGTTTGTTATTTCTTGCTATACCAGGAAATCAATCTACCACCTAGGAATTGATAACTCCCAGAGGTACTCTTTCTATCCACAACACTACCTGCATAATCAGAATCTGTATATCCAACAAGATTAAAACAAGAATCTTTAGGGTACCAGATACCTAGATTAGGTGTACCCTTAAGATATCTCAAGATTCTTTTAACAGCAACGAGATGCAAATCTCTAGGATCCGCTTGGAACCTTGCATTGATTTCAGTGTATTAGCATTGATTGTGTTATAGACAGTGTTCGAAACATAGGAATATGGTTTAATTGAATACATGGTAAAGACAAAGGTTAAAGAAGATAGCTACAGTCTTGAAGTTATATTCACTGAAAGAAGTTCATTTATATGTTCGAGCGCCAGTGAAGAACATAGAATGAAGTATTCAAGATTATAGTAGCAATGAAGACGTTGTCTAAGTACCAGGAAGGATTCCAGTGAAAGTGCGTTGTTTATTGTCAATCTGTGTTCGAAGCAATTTGTACTGCTGCCGACTTATCAATTGGAATGCAATGAAGATGTGAATATTCAATTCAGTGTTAGTCGTCTGTCAACCAGACCAGTTGCACTAGGCATCAACACATACGAAGAAGATCAACATATTTATTCGACAGAAAGAATTGATGAAGTTCGACATGATAATTCCAGAAAATATCAAGCAGATTAACAAGAATTATCAGTGCTGAAGAAAACCATGAGAAGCTAAATTGTCGAAGGCAAATCGTACAATCAAAAGGTGTTAAGTGTACAAAAGTTGAAACCTCAATAAAGAAACTGCATGAAAGGAAACTTGAAGTTTAAGTGCTGACCAAACCAAACCTTGGGTACTAAACTACACTTTGACAAGGTTGGCCAAAAACCATTTCGATGGTTTTTGGTCCGATAGTTTTTAGATTTAAAAACTTCGATAGTTTCCTTTGGGTTCACACTGGAACCAGTTCAGCTTTGTTGGGGCAGAGATTTTTGACTGCTGCGATACTTTTAATGCTCCGATAGTTTGTGAAATTTATTTTATAAACTTAAATAAATTAATTTAAACTTATTAATTAAGTTTATTATAAATTTATATAAGTTAATTTTATAAATTTATTAAAACAAAAAACTATCATAAGAAGTAGTTCGATGTTTTTTCAAGGAGTATATTTCGATAGTTTCTTTCTAAGAAACCATCGAAGTGGTCTTGAAAAAGGAAAGAGAGAATTAAATGGTTCGATAGTTTTATAAAAGAAACTATTGAATTGTTTTTAAATGATTTGATGATTTTCTTCGATAGTTTTTTTCTTCTACAGCATTCTATCCGATAGTTTCACAAAAGGAGCTCAATTATTGGTGAAGAATTTTGTGGACACAATTCAATGTTGTGTTCGATAGTTTTTTTAAAGACAAAAAAAAAGACTACACATATTTCGGAAGCAGAAGGATTATAAAAAGACAACTTATGTTCTTCATCTTCTTCGAAGAAGAGAAAAGAAAAACAGAGAGAGACAGAGAAGGAGACATTTATATACATACCTGAACTTCTCACCGGGTAACCGTTATAATGCTCAAACTTTGTTTAATCTTTAGGGCCATTATAAAGTTTCTCCGGTAATTAAATCCTTTAGACAAAAAAATAGATACAAACATTGTATAGGATCTAATTTGTATAATCTTTGTAGAAGCAAGAACAAATTGTTCTTTGTAGCCGGTAAATTTATTTACCGGGTGTAGCACCCCTTCAAGATTTATATATCGAATATAATTCTTGGAAAATCTTGTGTTGTTATTTTCATGTCTGAATTACTATTCACCCTCAAAAACACGAACCCAATACAAGAACAATAATTTAATTATCCGCAAAAGATTCGAAAGAATTTTTTATAATTAGTGAGTATCGTATTCAACCCCCCCCCCTTCTACGATACTTCAGGACCTAACAATTGGTATTGGAGCTTGTTGATCGATATACAGATCAGATCCGGTGTTTTAGACCAATCAGTCAAGTTCTTAGAATTTTCAGATTTTTTAATTTTCAAAAATTTTCATTTCTTGAATTTTTTGAATTTTATTCTTGAATTTTTTTTTTCAAAAAGTTCAAAATTCTTGGAATTTAAAATATTTCATATCCTAAGCCAAGGGTTCACAAAAGATTGTTAGATTCAAGATTCCTCCGAGCGGTAAAGATGATTTTAATCTTTTGAAGAAAAAGTTGATCATGTGCTATTCGGACGAAAAATCCCAGAACACGGGAATTGAAGAAAATTGTTGTCTTAATTTAAGGACGCTGATTTCAGAACCTACTGAAGAAAATTGTGGAATTTCCTCAAAGGCTTACTCCATAGGATCCCACTAGATTTTCAGATGCAGGAAAGGAAGAAGTTTCTACGGATACAATTTTTCAAGAGATTTTTAATCAACTCTATTGATTCAGGGATACACAATCACAAAGGCTTAAGCACAATCTTCTCAGCATCAGTCAATTCTGTGACAGAGGATATGTTGTTTCGTTTGATAAGGAGAAGTGCTAGATCCTTCACAAGAAGAATGGAAAGCCTTCTCTTCAAGGAGTAAGGAGATAAAACTTTTTCATAGCTGATTTGTATTCTGGATGCAAAGATGAAGTTAATTGTTTTTTATGTTAAAGCTTTGTCAGATGAAATTTGGCTATGGCACAAGAAGATGTCTCACCTCAACTTCAAAACAATGAATTCCCTAGTCAAGAGGGAATTGGTGAGAGGTCTGCCTCAAATGGAATTTACACAGGGAGGACTCATCTATAGACCCAAAAATTATGTCATCTACATAAATTTGAACAAGTATACTAGAGCCATTAATTTTTCTAAAGAAGAGAGTTTTATCAACAGTACCTCTAGTGAAGTGATTCTTTAAAAGAAACTGTGACAAAGTGTCATACCAGGCTCTAGGTGCTTGCTTCAGTCCATAAAGTGCCTTGAGTAGGAAGTAGACAAATTCTGGATAATTTGGATCTTCAAAACCAGGAGGTTGACTGACATACACCTCCTCTTCTAATTCCCCATTCAAGAAGACACTTTTGACATCCATTTGATAGACCTTGAAATTGTCATGGGCTGCATAGGCTAGGAATATCCTTATTGCTTCCAATCTAGCAACATGGGCAAATGTTTCATCATAATCTATTCTTTTTTCTTGAGAATAGCCTTTAGCAACCAATCTTGCTTTGTTCCTTGTGACAATGCCATTTTCATCCATCTTGTTTCTGAATACCCACTTTGTTCCTATAACACTTCTGTCTTTAGGTTTGGGTACCAGCTTCCATACTTTGTTCCTTTCAAATTGGTTTAGCTCTTCTTGCATAGCTAACACCCAATCTGGATCTAGAAGAGCATCCTCAACTTTCTTTGGTTCATCTTGAGAAAGAAAGCTACTGTATAAACATTCATCTTGAGTAGCTCTTCTAGTTTGGACATTTGAGGATGCATCACCAATGATCAGTTCAAATGGGTGATCCCTAGTCCATTTTCTCCTTGTTGCAGGTGTTGGTCTTGAAGATGTATCATCATTGTCATAAGCATGATCATGTGAAGTTGAGTTTGATCCTTGACTCAGAGAAACTCCCCCTGAGTTTATTGGGGTTATCCTTTGTTGTGATCCACCTACGGATGCCTCAAAATGACTACCTACAGATGCTCAAATTTGGCTTCCTACGGATGCTCCATTTTGGCTTCCTACGGATGTTCCAATTTGGCTTCCTACGGATGCTCCATTTGTCCCTTCTATGGATGGCTCAATAGAACTTGAGTTGTCCATGTTTGAAATAATCATTCTTGGAGGGACTGGTTCATTCTCATAATCATCATCTTCATCATCATAATACAGACCTTCCACCTCATTCTCAAACTTGAGAGTTTCATGAAAACCCTCATCAGTGAGACCTTGAATTCTGGCATCATCAAAAAAATGTACATATTCCATAACAATGTTGATTCTGTGATTGTAAACCCTATAGGCTTTTCCAGCTGCATAACCCACAAAAGTGGCTCCATCTGCCTTTGATTCAAAATTTCCAAGATTTTCACCTTGATTTCTCAATACAAAACATTTGCATCCAAAGACATGTATAAAATTCAAGGATGGGTTTCTTCCCTTGAGCAAATGATATGGAGCCATCCCTTTAGCTTGATTGATCAAAGAGATATTCTGAGTGAAACATGCAGTGTTAACTGCTTCAACCCAAAAATATGTGGGTAACTTTGATTCTCCTAGCATAGTCCTTGCAGCCTCAATTAGAGTCCTATTTTTCCTTTCCACCACTCCATTTTGTTGTGGAGTTCTAGCTGCAGAAAACTCATGAATGATTCCATTCTCCTCACAAAACAGCCTCATTGAACTTAGTGCCATTGTCACTCCTGATTCTTCTGACTTTGAGATCAGGATGATTGTTAGCAGCCTTGATGTGATTGATTATGATTCCACTTGCCTCATCTTTAGAATGCAGGAAGTATGTCCATGTAAACTTTGAAAAATCATCCACAATCACAAGGCAGTATCTTTTCTTTGAGATTGACATGACATTTACTGGTCCAAATAAATCCATGTGTAATAGTTGTAGAGGTTGCTCAATTGATGAATCTAGCTTGCTTCTGAAAGAAATCTTTCTTTGCTTCCCTTTCTGACAAGTATCACAAAGTCCATCCTTAGAAAGATCCAACTGTGTGCTATGCCAACTCTCATCTTTACTTGCCTTACTCAGAAGACAAGTGATAGAATCTGAACTTTTTGAGTTGAAGTCAACTATATAAACATTTCCTCTTCTGTGGCCTATCAACACCACATTGTTGTTTCTTTTGTTTGAAACAACATAGGCTCATTGACTGAATGATACTGAGAAACCTTTATCACATAGTTGACTGATGCTAAGCAAGTTGTGCTTGAGTCCATCAACTAGTGCTACTTCATCAATGATGACATTTTCCTTTGAAATCAAGCCATATCCCTTAGTGTAACATTTGTTATCATCTCCAAAGGTAATACTCGGGCCAGGTTTCTCCACAAACTCTGTGAGCAGGGTTGAATCTCCAGTCATGTGCCTAGAGCATCCACTGTCTAGATACCATAGATTCTTTCTGTATCCCTGCACACAACAACCTTGACCCTGGGTGTTGACCTCTGAAAGACAACATTTTGAGGATGTTCATATGCATACATATTTGATGCAGGCATTTGAGGATGCTGTGCATACATAGTGTTCATGTGTGGCATGCTCCATGTCATTTGTGGCATTGTGAATGCATTCATATATGGATTTGGAACAAATGGCACATTGGCATACAAATTTGATGCATGATCATTATGTGCAAACATGTTGTGCAAAACAGGCATAGGCATATTGGGTACATGCATTGTCACAGGAACAGATGAATTCTTAACAGTTTTGTAATTGGTAGATAAATGATTAACACTACCACACTTTACACAAGTTTTCCTAGGAGCATACTTGTCAGGAGTGTAGTTGTTGTTTTTGTTAATTCCTACCTTACCATTTCTGTTCTTTTTCTTTTTCACCTCAACCTTGACCTCTATGTTTTCTAACTTGTCCTCCAATTGATTGTTGGACAAGTGACCTATGTTGACATCCCTAGCTTTGGTTTTGCTGCATTCTCCCTGAACAAAAGTTTTGTTGGTTGGACCATACTTTTTGTTCAGCTTCTCAAGTTTTTCTTTACTAACACTAGATGTACATTTCTTTGGACAGGTCTCATCCGTAGAGGAATTACCTATCAACGGATGGTCACTATCCGTAGAAGTATCATCTCCTAGATTCTCAACATATAGTTTCTCCTTTTGTTTTCCTACTGATTCCTTGTAGAATGTATCCACACCTTGAGCTTTAATTATGTTTGTGGCAACATTCCTGGAATCAGTCCATCTAGCAATTGTTTGATGTTCTTTAGCTAGTTGTGCTTTGAGAATTTCTTCTCTTTTTAGTACAGCTAGCAGTTCATCCTTGGCAACTTGACACTCTAACCTCATTTTCTCAAACTCAATAAATTGAATTTCAAGAACAATATTCCTATCACTTAAAAACTGATTGGCATCTTTAATCCTAGTGTTTTCTTTTGTAAGTGATTTGAGGGAAATACGCATATGATACAGTTCAGTAGACATATCATTTATTGCACTATTGCATTCCTCAGTAGAAAGCTCAAAGAGGTTGGTGGTGATTACCTGATTGGATGATGAACTGACCTCCTGCTCACTTGAATCAGCCATCAGTGCAAGGTTCACAAATTCAGTGTCCACCTCAGAATCATTCCCATCTTCAGCCCAGTCATATTCCTAAGTTATGAATGCTCTTCCCTTTTGCTTGAGAAGATCAAAGTATTTCTTCTTGTAGTCAACAGGCTCAAACTTCCTGTCACTCTTCTCAGCCTTTGGTCTTTTGCATTCATTGGCAAAGTGTCCTTCCATTCCACAATTGAAGCATTTAAACTTGGACCTTTCAGCATAGTTCTTGTTTGATTGAAAGTCCTTTCTGAATGGTTCGGACACCTCAGGGTTTCTCTTGAACTTGAGCTTTGAGAATTTCCTTGATAGAAAAGCTAAATGTTCATCTAGCTCATCCATTTCATCTTGGTTAGAGGGCTCACTTTCTTCAATCATCTTTCCTTTGCATTTTCTTGATTCAGTCCTACCTTCACAAACTGTTAGGTCCAAAGTATCGTAGAAGGGGGGGTTGAATACGATATTGACAAATAATTTAATTTCGTTCGCGGATAATTCATTCAGTTCTATAACGAAATCAAACACACCAAACCAAACCAAGATTCGGGGAATATATCTTTTTATAAATATAAACCTCGAGGGGTGCTACAATTTCTAATCCGTAGATTAGCTTCAATGAGTTCTAGGTTATTCACAATCAATACAATGAAAGAGTTCCAGCAGAATTAATGTTCTTAGTATTTTCTCTCTGGCTTTTCCTCTCTCTCCGTAATTGCTTCTGTAGTGAATGAACCTGACTGAAGAAGACACACTTCCTCTGTTGTAATTGTAGACTTTGATTTTGAAAACCATCGAACCAAACTTGTAGAAACAATCTTGGCCGTTGGATCTTCATCAACTTGAAAAACAAAGAATACTTTTCACATGCTCCCTATTTAAAAACCATCGAATGGTTTAAATCAATTTACCATTCGATAGTTTTTAATTCAAAACTATCGAGTGCCAAATTGATTTACTTTGTTTTAAATAGAATTACCTTTAACACCATTCGATAGTTTTCTGAAATGAAAAACTATCAAATTCTTTTTCTTGTCTTTTGTCCTTTAGTAATTACTCCTGAGCTCCTGGGTGTTTAAGTAATAGACTGTATCACTTTCTTCTGAGACAATAAAACAACTTGATCTTTTTAGAGCCGTCAACTAGTGCAACTGGTCTGGTTCACAGATGAATAATACTTGATCAATTCTTCTTCTACGTCTTCAATTCAATGTTGCTGATAAGTCCTTTGTCGTTCTGGTTGCTTCGATTAAATCACTGGAATCCCATGGTACTTAACCCTAAATCATTCACATACTTCTGTCTTCTTGAAAGTCTTGTTCCTTTTGCTGTCACTGAGGCCTGAACATTTTTCATGAACTTCTTTCCGTGACCTGTTTACGGACTTCAAGAATACATAACGTATTTTGATTTTTTGAGTTTACCTTTTCTTCTTTGATTCTGGATTCCTGTGCTTCTGTTAATATTATTGTCTGTCTTGTCCTTTGTTGAGTTGTAGTTATCTCTTTTACATCTTATGTTACATTATGCTTTACAATCTCCCCCTATTTGATTGGATAGAGTTCGACAAGCAAATACTTCGAGGATAACTCAACTAACTAAGGAAACATGAAACTACTTAAAGTAAGACATCGTAATAATATTAAATGCATTCTGGATCAGATATATATACATTTCCAGATTTCATAAATCAAAAAACAATAAAACTTTATACAATGAAGTTGTTCCTCTAGTCTGAGCTGATAGTTCTTTTGTTCTTTGCTTCAATCTTCAGTCCATTCAGATCTCACCTTCCTCAATCATTGGATCGGAGTTAGCAGCTTGATAATCAATCACTGATAGATAGTGCAGTGGTTCTCCAGGTTTAAGGATTGCTCCTTGGATGTGTATTCCAATATATTCAACCTCTTGACCCACTCCAGCCCATAACCATGCAATGTTAACATCTTCCTTGTTCAGCTTTGGCATGTTTGGTAATCTGGTATGCACTTCCAATCCTCTTTCCACTCTTTTCCTACAGTAAGGAACATTCTCCATTAGAAATCTTCTAAGAGTGTCTGCTGCTTTGTCCTTCTCCGTTGATGTGAATCCAGTGGATCTAAGATACTTCTCAACTGATATTAGATAGTTGCTTGGGTAGTCCCTCAGTTTGTCCTCAGCCAAATAGCAGATTATGAACAAGTTAATCGTTATGAATCTAACCATTGGAGGATCTTCAGTAATCTCTGGACCGACTTTCATCAAGATCTCCTTAACATGCTCACGGAGCAGTTCATTTAGTCTTGTAGTTCTTTGAATCTTGATGAGTATCACCTGCAGTTCTATGTATGTTCTCTGTTCTAAAAACTTAGTGGAAATCACAAATGTACCTTTCTCAAGAAAATTGATCAGGATGTTCCAGGCTCCATTTGCTTTAACCCCAGCTTTCAGAAAGATCACAGTATTCCTCAGTGCAGTGAAGTAAACATGATCATCAGGATTTGCACTTCTTATGTTCTGAATTATGACTTCCACCTCTGCATTGTCGTTGACTTCTAATCCGTCTTCAACTCCACAAAAGGTTTTATAAGCCATCTCCCATTCACTTCCATGCTTGCTTGCCAAATCCATCATCTTTTTCTTTCTTACTTCAGCTTGCACCTTGGATCTTTTTAGCTTTTCAATCCTTAGAACTGCTTGGTGTCTTTCTCTTTCAGCATGCCTGGCATCTATTGCAGCTCTTTGAGCTCTTACCGCTTCCAAGGCAGCTTCTTCTTCTTGTGACAGAAGATTTGCTTCTTCTTCCATAATATCCTCCCAGATTGGATATTCAACAGGCTCTGGATAATATGGCTCATGCTTCTCCTGAATTGGTTGCTCTTGCATGACCTCAAATACCTCTTCACTCTTCTCTTCTTCTTGTACAAGTTCTTATATCCAGTACTGTCTTATCGGAATAGCTTCAACCATTTCCCAAACTCGCCATCCATCCTTACTTTTCTCCCCATCTCCAACTTTCTCCCCGACCCTTAGTTGAGGAATCCTCGACAAAAGCATCCTCAGCATAGAAGGCATCAGAAGGATCAGGTTGCTGATTTGAAGGACCAGGTTGTCCAGTTTGTTGGTTCTTTAGCATAGTCCAAATAGACTGTACCCCGTCACTTTGATTTTCCATGAAATCCAATAGATCCTTATTCATCTCTTGCATAGAAGCCAGCTTAAGGTCAATGTCATCCAATCTGGAGTTGGTAGTCTTCTCAATCTTGTCCAGTCTCTGGTTCAGCTTAGACTCCACTCTAGAAAGGGTGTTCATTGCATCTTTTACCCTAGCTTGACCATCCCGGATAACCAGCACGTCTTATTTCAAAGCTTCTTTTCCTTGCGACAAAGCATCTACTTCATTCATGAATCCATCTTTAAGTTCCTTGACGTCCGTCCTCAACTCGATCAGTTCCTCCAATGCTTCCTTCTTTAAGGAGTCCACTGCCTGCTTCATACCTGTTATAGTGCCAGATGCACTGCCAATGACCCTGAATGTTCTTCTGGAATCAGCTGCAGCCAAGTCAACCTTCTCTTGAATAGACTTTAAAGAAGCATTGGCTTGACTAGAGGAGATCCCTTGGTCAAAGGAAGGTCGCAGTGGAACCTTGAATAGTGGATTTCCTTCTTTGTCACGAACTATCATCTCCTTGAGGGTAGATTGAACTTGTAACTCTCGTTCTGTCGGTAATAGCAAATCATCAATATTTGGAAGGGTTAGGGTGTCACTCCTCACGTTTGGCTCTGGGTGTACACTCAACATTTCTGTCGGTGTTTCACTCATTTTACCTTTCCCACTCAGGCCAGGTGTAAGTGTTTTTGTTTCACTCAATCCCTTTGTGCTAGTTGTACCTGCAGAAAAAAACACCGTAGCCGTCCTTAAGGAGGTCACCGGTGGTGCAATGGGGCTTCGCAAGTCCCCGTCCTTGGTTAAACCAAGTTGCTGATCATCCGTAGATGATATATCCTTTGAAGGATCTAGAGTTTGAATCTCTAGGGGGTTAGAAACAGGCGCTATTAACAGCAGAGATCCCGAATCTTTCCCAATAGTCTATGAAGACTTTACCTCAGTTAACTCCTCAATTGAAATTGATTCATTGTCACCGAGTTGTCGATCTGCACCTACGTCAGACCCTTTACCCGCAGGATCCAGATATGTTCCATCTGGCGAGGTAGACAATGACCCTTTAGATTTTGCATTTAGGTCAGAGCCTTCTCTCGACGTCTGTGAAGACCCTTGGTTCTTAGAACCTTCAACCAGTGAACCTGACCGTAATATGGTCGGAACACCAGTTGCTTCCGTCAATTCTTCCTTACTTGATTGAGCTATTGGTTCAGATATAGCTTTCGTTAGCATGGCCCAATCAAAATCAGAAAAATCTGTGAAGGGTTCTTTGGATGAGAGAAATGAAGTATCAACAGTTGCCTCAGTTTCTGTTCTTCTCCTTTTAGAGGAAGGCAGAGCTGTTGTTGAAGGGTGTATCTCCTTATGTGGTGCTGCTTTGGCACTATCTCCCTCTACACTCAAGGATGTTTGTTTACTGGGTATAGGAGGGGAAGGAGGTGCGTTTATTGTTTCATTTAGCTCTTCCAAAGGCTCTTCGACCGTGGTTAGAGGTTGTGGGTTTGCAACCTCCTGGTCAGGAATGGCCACTGAGGGCTCTGGATCGACATACATTGGTTCAGGTGCCATTTCAGGTTGAGGTAGAGGAATATTACCTTCAATTACATGTTCCCCTGGGGGCAGAAGTGGTAGGGGCACCGTTCTTAGATAATCTGTGAGAACAGTGGGTACCCCTGGAAGATAGTTGTTCTTCCTTATGAGAGCGGTTATTGCATTGCTCTTCATTCTCATGCACTCCTGGTTGGCTTCACCTTCAAATATCTCCCGTTCATCATCTGTTAAGATATCATTGAGAATTAGCTTTAGGAACCTAGGATAGAAACAAAGCACATCATCAGTTATGCATGTTCTTTCATCCAGTGGTCCCATGCACAGAATGACTTGATCGATCAGTAGCCTTCCTATGTTAATATGCCTATTGTTCGCAATGGTAAACCCTATCTTTTGAAGGAATAAGGGAATACCATGCAGATTTGTTAGCTTGGCAGTAAAAACATGGATTAGGGTATGAAAGAAAAAATTCCATGGCTTTGTCAAATAATTCTTAAGGAACTCTCCCACAAAGAAGTTAGGTTGTTGACTTCTTATGAGAGTGAAGAAAGCATGTATATCCTCAGTCGTGGGATCCGGAACAAGGTTTTCTGTTGGAAAATGTAGGATTCTATTAAAATCATGTTCCGTCACCCTTATTGTTCTGCCCCCTGGCACAACAAAACTGAAGGACCTTACGTTATTCTCACTTGTATCCGTGGCGGATGTGTACAACGCAGTCATTTGATCGATACAAAGGACCACGGGAGTACTCAAAGAATATGCCACTAATGAACGTGTGTTCAAAAACTCTGCCCATGCACGAAACTGTAAGTTCGTAATGGCTTGCAGGTTTTGAAACGAGACATGATTAGTCTTGGTAATAATAAATTCTCCAGCCATTTTAAATTTCCAGAAAATTTAAATAAACCAAAACCATTTTTCCTTTGAATTTAATTAATTATTTTCAATTAATCAAACTCTTAACAAAATTACCCTAAAAACAAAATTACCCCTTTTCACACTAACACATAAATTCGAACACTAACAAACTTTAGAACCCTTGAATAATACCAACCAATATTCGATTCACAAGTCTAGTTCGATGGTTTCTCAATCAGAAAGTTCCAAAAACTTAAAACAATAAAGTTTTCACGGTTAAAATGAATTTAACAGTGAAACACAGTAAAATTTTAAGCTTTTCTTGGATAAAAATGGAGAAAACTATCGAATGGAGTTCTTGAATGTGTGTGTATCTCTTTGTAAGTATAGAACTCGACAAAAGCTTTTCTTAGATCTGTAAAAACTGAAAAGAAAAAAAAACTAAGGCACAGTTATATACTATTGAAACTGACAGGGGTAAAATAGTCTTTCTACAGTTCGATAGATTTTAAATGAACTGTCGATGGATTTTCAGAGGGGCAAAATGGTCATCTGTATTCGATGGTTTTCTAAAAACTATCGAAGTATATGAGAATTTTGAATTTGAAACGAATTTCTGAAAAACTATCGAAAGTTACTTCTTTGAAAAACAAAAACTATCGAGGTAATAAATGAAAAAGTATCGAGAATTCATATATTAAATTAAGTGAATTCCATTCGATATATTTTCAGACAACTTTTAAAAAACTATCGAGAATTAAATATAGAATTAATATAAATTCACTTCGATATATTTTAAAAATATTCTCAAAAACTATCAAGAATTATTTTCGATAGATTTTCTTTTCCTTTTCAAAAACTATCGAAAATTAAATTCGATAGATTTATCTATATACTTGAAAAACTATCGAATTTCCTAAATTCGATATTTTTTGCTTCTGATTCAATTTCTAAAAACTGTTCTATTTTAAAAAATCAAACCTTTTTATTTCCTGTCAAGTTCTAATTCCAATAATTTTTTTCAAATTTACCAAAATCAATTCTTAACAGAAAATTCACAATTTTCTTAGAATAAAATCAACTAAATATCATTAACTGATATTAATCAATTAAAATCCAATAAATTATGCTGCATTAATCTACAATGTTAAAAACAAAGTAAATTAATTCAAATTAATAGATGCTTAAATATTTAGAACAAATATCAGCACCTAAATAATTTTTAGAATTAATAACTAATTAAATGCCAGAAGATATATCATCCATAAATATGACATTAAATTAGTACAAAAATCCTAACTACGAGAATTGCTCCAGAAAATAAATTCACGAGTCCTAAGGATATTGAAATTCTTAAACTCATATATTCACTAGGACTATCTGCAGTTACTGACTTCTAATCAAAATCAATTAGAAAGATTTAACATCCCAAGTTCACCAACCAGCTTAGAGAAAGTGGATCCATCAAGCGGTTTAGTAAAGATGTCTGCAATTTGATCCTCTGTGGGTACAAAATGTAACTCCACAGTTCCATTCATGACACGCTCTCGGATAAAATGATACCTGATGTCGATGTGCTTCGTCCTCGAGTGTTGCACTGGGTTGTTTGAGATTGCTATGACACTTGTGTTGTCGTAAAATATTGGAATCTTTGTCAACAAAAGCCCATAGTCACGGAGTTGGTTTCTCATCCACAAGATCTGAGCACAGCAGCTACCAGCAGCAATGTATTCAGCCTCAGCTGTTGATGTGGAAACTGAATGCTGCTTCTTGCTGTACCAGGAAACTAACCTTCTTCCAAGAAACTGACAGCTTCCTGAAGTACTCTTCCGATCAATCATACAACCTGCAAAATCAGAGTCTGTATATCCAAGCTCTGTTCTGTAAATGTTATATGTATAGAGCTTAGGTAAATCAAGACAGGTTAAATGTTATCATATGTTCAGTCTAGAGGAACACCTGTCTTGCATTTATCTTTACTGGTGAAATCTGGAAATGTCATATTTGATCCAGAACTTTCTAGTATTTACTTAGGCTTAAGAGTCCTATCTTTTTCTTGGTTTTAGTTGAGTGATCCTCTAGGTATTTGGTTGTTATTCTCTAACAAACAAATAGGGGGAAATTGAAAGGCATATGAAATAGCCTATTTGTAATTCGAGGATTCTACTCAACTTAAACAAGAATGTAATAAGTAAATATTAGATCAAATGTCACAGGAATCTCAGAAGATTATATCTGTCAAAGAATGAAGATTAAAGTCATCTACAGACTTGAAGTTATTCTACATTGAAAGAAGCTCAATTTATTGATCAAGCCTCAATGAAGTGGTATGACACTCTCTCTGGTTTTCTTTTAACAAAGGAAGTTACAAGAAACCCAGGCTGAGAATAATCTTCTGAAAGCACAAGTGGTTGCACAATCTACCACCTCTGTATCAAATCAGCTGGGTACTGTGAAAGATGACCTGGAAGGATTAAAGAATACTCTGCTCCCGAAGCTGAATTCCATCCAACAATCTCAAGTACTAGTGGCTTCGGACATTTCTGAATTAACAATGTCAAATGCTCAGATTTCAGAAAGTGTCAAGGAGATTGCTGCCATTTCTACCAAGGTGGACTTTATTCTGCAAACAGCTGATGAAAATCAAACGTTTAATGAAGAAAGGATTTCAAGGATAAAAGGAGGAATGGAGCATCTGAATGAAGGTATGAAGCACTTGTATAATATGATAAAGAAATCACATCAACCTACTGAAGAGCAAACAACATTCTTTGAGGGAGATGATGATGATGATGATGAGGGTGAGGATGATGAAGGAGGAGATGGAGGAAATAGAGATGATCAAGGAGCTATAAGGGGAAGAAGTGAGGTGAATCCTGGAGCTACTAAAGTAAAATCTGTAGAGGATTCCTCGACTAAGGGGGAGAATGTGGAGAAACAAGGAGGAGATCAGGCCGGAGGCTCAAACAAGGACAAAGGGAAGCAGAAGTTAACTTTTTCTGATGCTGACTATTATCAAGGTGAACATGGTGATTTTGACTATGTAGAATCTGAAGAAGCCCCTAAAGATATCTTTGGTAAAGTGGAGGTTGAAGAAGAAGCTGATTGGGAAGAAGAGTCAAATATTGATCCTGTCTTTGAAGCTGAGTTAGTGAGACAGAAGGCTGATCTGAAAAGAAGAGAGGAGGAGAATGTAAAGGTATCTGACATCATTTCTAAGCATCTTGTCATTCAAAAAGGTTGATTAAAGAAAAGAAAATGATATAAAAGGAAAGGCAGAAGACATTACTAAAGATATACACAGAAGTTAAAAGATACAGAAACATTCAACATCAAATTTCTCTCTCTGTCTTTACTTCCTCAACAGCAAAGCAATTAATTTTCTTCAGTGATTTAATTCTTGACAAGTTCTTATCATTAAATTCATAAGGATCATTTCACTTGTACTGCTTTAGCTTTCTAGCGGATCATAATCCCTAGATTTTATATCGAACTACTTTTTAGTATTCGATCCTTTTTATTACAAAAATAGATAAATTCATGTCGAATTTATTCTAGGTTTGTTTTATCAAGTTCATTGTAATCAGTGATCAAAATTGTAACACCCTTCAAGTTTAATAGAGTTTTATTTAACTTGAATATTGTTTCAGTTTTATTCCGCAATAATTTGTTCTAAATTGTTAAATCTTAAAAGGATAAATTCGATTAAAAGGTATCGTTTGTATTCAACCCCCCTTCTACAAACTTATCAGGACCTAACAATATCCAATAAGATCAAATCCTGTATCTTTAAGGTACCAAATTCCAAGATTTGGAGTCCCCTTAAGATATCTAAATATTCGCTTAACAGCTATTAGATGAGATTCTTTAGGATCAGACTGAAACCTAGCACACAAGCATGTTGCAAACATTATATCTGGTCTACTTGCAGTGAGATAAAGTAATGAGCCTATCATACCTCTGTAGCCTGTGATGTCAACCTTCTTACCAGTTTCATCCTTATCAAGCTTAGTGGCAGTTGGCATAGGAGTCTTTGCTGTAGACGAGTCTTCCATTTGATACTTCTTCAGAAGATCTTTAATGTACTTGGACTGACAGATGAATATACCATCTTGTTTTTGGTATACTTGTAGTCCAAGAAAGAATGACAATTCACCCATCATGCTCATTTCATAACGACTCTGCATTAACTTAGCAAATCTCTTGCATAGATCATCATTAGTAGAACCAAATATTATGTCATCAACATATACTTGCACCAATATCAAATCATTTTTATGCTTTTTGACAAAGAGAGTTTTGTCTACAACACCTCTTGTAAAATCATTTTCAAGTAAGAATTCAGAGAGAGTGTCATACCATGTCCTTGGAGCTTGTTTGAGTCCGTAGAGAGCTTTGAATAGAAAGTACACAAAGTCTGCCAGTTTTGAATCCTCAAAACCTGGAGGTTGTTCCACATACACTTCTTCTTCTTCTAACTCTCCGTTCAGAAAAGCACTCTTCACATCCATCTGATATACCTTGTAATTGGAATATGCAGTAAATGCCAGAAACATTCTGATGGCCTCAAGTCTTGCTACTGGTGCATAGGTTTCATCATAATCAATTCCCTCTTCTTGAGAGTAACCTTTAGCAACCAGTCTGGCTTTGTTTCTCGTTACAATGCCATCTTCGTCCAACTTATTTCTGAATACCCATCTTGTTCCAATAACAGATTTTCCCTTAGGCCTGGGTACCAGCTTCCAAACTTTCTGCCTTTCAAACTGATTGAGTTCCTCTTGCATAGCAATCACCCAATCTGGATCATCTAGAGCATCTTCAACTTTCTTAGGTTCTGTTTCTGAAAGAAACCCAGAATAGTGACATTCATTTTGTGATGTTCTCCTAGTTCTCACTCCTGTGTCCGGATCACCAATGATCAAGTGAAATGGATGATCTCTATTCCATACCCTTTGTCTTGGCAGATGCGTTCTTGATGATTCTCCTTGTTCTAGATGTTGTGGAGTGTGACTAGTTGATCCTTCTCCTGCTCCCCTTGAGTTGTTGACGGTTTGATCTGATGATTCTATAGACTGACTAGTGGATCCTGTAGAATTTTGAGGATCTCCACTTTGGTCACCACTTTGTCCAAAATCATTATCATTATGATTATTATTAATAACTGTAACAACTTCAGGTACTTCTTCATTGTCAGAGAGATCTCCTGATAGATTTTCAAATACCAAGGATTCAGAGTTCTCTCCAGTTTGCAGGCCTGGTCTTTTGGTGTCGTCAAATGTTACATTAAAGCTTTCCAACACCTTCTTATCTTCAATCACATATACCCTGAAAGCCTTAGATTCCAAAGAATAGCCTAGAAAAATGCCTTCATCTGCTTTGGCATCAAACTTGCCAAGATGTTCTCCATCTTTAAGTACAAATCACTTTGCACCAAACACATGAAAGTACTTCAGTGTTGGTTTCTTATTGGCCATTAACTCATACGGAGTCTTTTCATGATCTTTGTTGATTAGGGTTCGATTCTGAGTATAGCAAGCTGTGTTCACTGCTTCAGCCCAAAAGTAAGTGGGAAGTTTTTATTCACTCAACATGGTCCTTGCTGCTTCAACCAAGGTCATGTTCTTCCTTTCCACTACTCCATTCTGTTGAGGAGTTCTTGGTGCTGAAAACTGTCTTGATATTCCTTTCTCTGAGCAGAAATCATTAAGAACTGCATTCTTGAATTCAGTTCCATTGTCTGATCTGATTGTCCACACAGGTAGCTTAGCTTCCACTTCTATCTTCTTGATGTGATCAATGATTAGTTGTGTTGCTTCATCCTTTGATTGTATGAACAACACCCACGTGTACTTGGAGTAGTCATCCACCATCACCAATGCATATCTTTTTCTTGAAAGTGACATAACATTGACGGGACCAAATAAATCCATATGAATCAGTTGTAATGGTTCAGTAATGCTTGTCATTCCTTTGCTTCCATGTGATGCTTTCTTCGACTTCCCTTTTTCACATGCTTCACATAGTCCCTCCTGATTGAATTCCATCAGGGGCAACCCTCTCACTAACTCTCTCTTTACCAAAGAGTTCATAGTTTTGAAGTTCGGATGTGAGAGCTTCTTGTGCCATAGCCAACTTTGTTCTGAAGATGCCTTTGCATAGAAACATGTAACTTCTCCTTCACTAGTAGAACTTAAGTCAGCTATAAACAAATTTCCTTTTCTCACTCCCAGTAGAGTAAGCTTCTCATCCTTCCTGTTGGTGATCAAGCACTTGTCCTTTCTGAAAATTGTAGCCTTTATCACAGAACTGACTGATACTTAGAAGATTGTGCTTTAATCCTTCAACAAGAGAGATGTTTTCTATGATGACATTTCCAGCTTTCAATTTACCATATCTCGTAGTGAATCCTTTGTTGTCATCTCCAAAGGTTACAATCGGGCCGGTCTTCTTAACCACCTCTGTAAGCAGGGACTCTTCACCTGTCATGTGTCTAGAACAGCCACTATCTAGAATCCACACAACCTTAGAGATTTTAACCTTACCCTGCAATCACAGATTGATTAAGCGGACTTTGGTACCCAAAATGTTTTGGGTCCTGAAGGTTTAGATAATTTAACAGGAGTAACATTCAATTTAGTCTTACCCTGTTTGATATTCATAGTATCTGTGGATTTAACATTAACAGTGCTTTTGCTACTATCATTCATCAACTTAAAATAAGCATGCATGATGTTGTACTTACATAGCAAACACTCTTTCTTTCCACAGGGTTCATGAAGATCAGGCATGTCAGACATGTTATGCATTTCAGAAGTATTAGCAGTTTCTACTTTAACCTTTTTACATGCATGTGTAAGGTGTCCAGCAGAATTACAAATAGCGCACAACTTCCTAGATGCAATGGGAGAATATGGAACCATTTCCTGATTAACAATCTTCTTCTTCCCATTCCTGTTCTTTTTAGCATTACTAACTAAGTTACCTACTTCAGTTTTAGGTAAATCAGGTTTAGGTAATTCAGTTTTTACTGATTTCCTAGGTAACTTAGTCTTTACCTCTTTTTCCTTCAACAAATCCTCCTCAAACAATTCTTGTCTTATGAAAAGGTCATCCTCATGAAAGAGAGGTGGAAAAGGCTTGACAAAAACTGGACAATCAACATTCTTAAGAACATGTGGAGTATTCCTTTTGACAACTGAAGGTGTCACAGGGAATTCCACTATCTTCTTACCAGCTTTCTTGTCATAGTCAAATCCTATAGCAGTTTTATTCCCTATGGCCTGAGTATCAATGATCTCCTTAGCAATTAGGGCGGAATTCTTAAAAGCATTCAGCTTCGAATCTAAATCTGAAATCTGCTTCCTGAGGATAGTCTCTATCTCATCATTACACTTGACCTTGTTCTCTAAGTACGCGTTCTTTTGCTTAAGATCTTCTAATATGACAGCTACAAGCTCTAGTTCTTCATTTTTAGATTCTAAATTTTTAATCTTAAGAACTAGTTTAGCATTTTCCATTTCTGATGCTAGCATGCTTGTGTGTACATTAAACAATTCTACACTAAGATCTTGCACAGTTTTCTTGTACTCAGAGTTAGACATATCAATTGTAGTTAAGATAGGTACCTGAGATGATTGTGGTGATTCCTCTGAAGAGTCAGCCATTAGGGCAACATTTACATATTCCTCCTCTTCATCCGAATCAGTATCATCCCAGTGCTTTCCCTCTGCTATATAAGCTTTCCCTTTCTGCTTTCCAGAGAATGCCTCCAATTGCTGTTTAAGCTTGGCATTCTCTTTCTTCAACTCATCATAAGAATCCTTCTTTCCATGGACATCTTTCATGTCTCTCGCTTGACGAGGCTTCCGGTATTCAGTGGCGAAATGCCCTAACTCATTGCAATTGTAGCATCTTAATTTGCTTCTATCAATCATGACAGTCTTGTAGCCTCCCTTAAAGCCTGTACTAGGTGCATAATTGCTCTTCTGGAATCTGTTGGTTGAGCCCTTGAACTTGTACTTAGGGTTTCTCTTGAAACGAATATGACTAAACTTTGCAGCTAAGTACGCCATGGTTTTGTCTTCCATTTGCTCAAGCTCTTCTAGGGTGTAGTAATCACTTTCATCAACACCCAGATTCACAGAATCCATTTCTGCTTCTATTATCACCTCCTTTCCAGCTCTAGGGGTTTGAACCTGAATCTCAGAAGTTATTGGTTCATCCACTACAAGTGCTGCTGATCTCACAAGTGCATTGTGCTTGCTGTCCACTGTCCCTGATCTGTAGATTATCACTCTCTGTTCCTGTTCCATCTCATAGGTCTTCAACTTGCCATAGATCATCTCTAATGACATCTTTGTGAAATCAATTCTTTCCCTTATGGATGATGACTTGTGTTCTACATGACGGGGTAGCGTCATCATGAACTTCCTGTTTGATTCTCTCAGTGGATAGGTCTTTCCTTTCATTGCCAATTCATTTAGAAGCTTAGTATATTTCTCAAAGACCTGAGTTATACTTTCTCCTGGAAGAGACCTAAAAGCCTCATACTGAGAAGTCAGGATGTCCAATCTGTTTTCCTGAACGTCTTCAGTTCCTTCCATTATTAGGTTAATGGTATCCCAAATATGTTTCCCGTTTGTACAGTTCATCAACTGATAGCTCATTTCTTTGTCTGCGGAGTCTGCCAATATCAACATCAAACCTGTATCCAATCGAATCAGTTCTTTGTCAGAATCTGTATACTCAGTAATATCCTTAGGTTGGGTGCCTTGAGGAATCCTGCTACCATCAGGAGCTGTAGATTCACTAACTGGTTTCATTGGTACAAACAGTCCGTTTTCTAATATGCCAATATACAACGGATTAGATGCCTTGATAAATAACAACATCTTCATCTTCCACAAACCGAAATCATCTCTAGTAAACGGGGGAACTTTAATACCAGCGGTTGTCTTTGGAGCACTCATGGTTTCTGAAAATTTCAAATTGTTAAAATTCAAGAAATTCCAATTAAATGAAAAATTTTGGAAGTTAAAAAATTTGCTTCGAATTTTCACGCTACGTTTGATTTTGGTCTCATTCACCGGATCTGATTTGTACGTCAATCATGTAGCTCTGATACCAATTGTTAGTGTTCACACAATATCACGCAAGTATACGCGGTCACAAGTAATATAAGAATAAGTAGAGTTCGTTCCCACAGAGACTGCTATGGTTATTATAGTTATGCACTTATGCAACAATGTATGGCTATCGTTCAATGCTAAGACAAGTATCAAATTGTGTTTTGATTAACTAAATTAACTAAACAAATTATCAAGACTATATTAAACTAAAGATTGCTGATATATTACTTATGAGAATAAAACATGGGATCCTAACTTCATTAAATACTTCATTCAGAGTCTTTTGTCTTTAATCAATGTATGTGACGGTTGTGACAACTAATCGGATAACACGAAATCAGTACACGCTACCTTTCAGTATACGTATACCAAACCACTCAAACATCCACAAAAGAGATAGAAGTTAAGCAGACACCAATTATGCTTAGACCCTATATGTCTATAAGATTTGAAAACATAACGGTTTAACGAGCAAGTTATCCATTCAGATTACATAGGGCAGGTAAGATGGTTAAAATTACCTACGAATCATGCATGACAAACATACACAAACCTATGCTAGCATGGCAAGTTCTAAACCTCTATATCCACTTTCGCATTCAATAGAGATTAACAAAACAACTTAGATGTTCGCGACGCATCCAAGAAGAATAAGCACAACCAAACTAGGATATCAATAAGTCATCACACACAAATCTTTAAAACAATCAACTACTAAAATCCATAGATAAATCCGCTAGGACCCCATGACAACGATTAGTTCATGATCGAACTTTTCATCGTCACGGGGTTTGATGAAAGCATGATGAAAAACAAGAAATCAATGATGTAAATATGAATAAGAGTTAAAGGTTTAGAGGACAAATCTGGAAGCATCCAAAAGTTACACCAAAATTGAAGAATACAAGAAAAAACTATGTCTAGATCTCCTCGTAGTCACGTTCTTCGTTCTTGGCTCCTCGATCTTGTGCTCCAATATTGAATCTGATCTCTGGTGTGTTGTGATGTATTGTGATGTGTTGATTATGTCCCCCCAAGGTGTGTATTTATAGCTCCAAGTTGTCCCTCTTCCAAGCAATTGCCGTTTTTGAGTTAGAATAGAATTACGGCAATTTCCGTCTTTGAATGCAATAAGAATTGCATATTCCATGTTTACAACTGATTCTGGAAGTTGCTGGCCGCCCCAAGCAATTACCATATTGATTAGAAGTCGAATTTGTGAAACTTTCCTAATTAAAATCGAATTCTGGAAATTTCTGGCGGTTCTGACTTCCTGGGCGGCCGCGCAGAATTCCAGTACAATTCCTGGGCGCCTGCTGTAAGGACATAGAAAATGTTGTCCTCTTCGCGTGAGCTGTAAGATCGTCAGAATCGGACTTGTAGAACTCCAGATATGGCCAAAACAGTGAAGACTGCGCAACCTACCCGGAAAATCCGAATTTTAATCAAATTATCCTCCAACTCTTGGTTCTGCAAAATTTAATGAAAACACATTAAACACACCACATACTTGAGTTCAAGTCATCAATTTAAGCCGATATGAAGCGTTCCAAGTGGATTAAAAATCCACTTATCACACCCCCAAACTTAAACCGATGCTTGTCCTCAAGCATAAATAATATAACTATATACAACTAACTAGTACCACTTCCGTAGGTGATCACGGTTGCATTTGGCATATGCAACAAGCCCTTTAAACCCCTAGGCAGCCCTAGTGGACGAGTAAGGTCTCGTGAGGGCCTATAGCGAATGTACCCACAAAATCCATCTACTCATGCAACTAACAATGCAATGCATGTATGCAACTAATATGAAAATGCAACGATCCCTTCAAACCAACCAAAACCAATCAACAAGCCAACATCTCAAAGAACACAGTCTTCCAAACAGAGCTCGACCAAATTCCCATTGACCAACAAGACAAACACAGAAACGTGCGTGTGTGCGATGCTCACCAATATACTCCCAAACTAAATCAAGACCATACCTACTCTTAGCCAAAACAACCACAAGCTTACAAACAGAATGAACGCTAGACACAAGAACTCTTAAGAGACACCTTCGCAGTCCATCTGAGTTAGACAGGAATTCATGCTTTTATTACAGAACAACATACTAAACACAATACACATGCTTATTTGACCGTGCAATGGTTAAGACCCCAAAAGGCTTATACAATAATACCCATGTAGCGAGCTTTAGGTTAGTGGATCCCAGACCGGAAAAAATCTTAGGTCACTAGGCACAAAGTCCCCTAGAACTTAATTGCTCGAGTATTAAAGAGCTCAACCTGATCAATTCTGCATAAAACAACTAACTCAACTTTTTTTTTTCTTTTTCAACTTTTCTCTTTTTTTTTTCAACAATTTCGGAATGAGTGCTCTTTGCCTTTTTCTCATCCCACCCTAGACTACTCATCTTTTCAATGAGCCGGCTACTAGCCATTTGACGCCTAGCCTTTATTACAACTAGCATGAAATCCCTGGTTTCCCCCAAACTTATACATAAGTGCTCTTCGTTTTCAAGAATCTAGCCAACATTCTAAATGTAAACAAGTGGTTAAATTCTAACACCAAACAAGCATGGTCTGATCAAATTCAAAAGCAACCAATGAGACTTATGAAATAGATTTGTTTCTGGCATGCAAGTCAATACTTAAAAACTTAATCAACCCTCTATTCATCACAACCACACTCCAATCAACATCAACTCATCAACGGAAATAGTCAAATCCTACGGGATCATGAAATATGCATGCAACTAAAATGGACTCACATAATAAATAAAAACTATGCAAACAGAATCCTACGACATGAACATGCAAACTACAAATAAACTACAACTACACATGCAATATGAATCCTACATGAGACACACACTAACTAATTACCACCCCCAAACTTAACATATTCAATGTCCTCATTGAAGGTAATAAAAAAAAAAGTAGAAACATACCTAACACATGGGTTGCCTCCCACGAAGCGCTGTCGTTAATGTCATTTAGCCGGACAAATGTGAATCAAATCATGGTGGCTCGAATATCGCATTTGACTTGTCCTTAGCAGAAGGACCATTCACCCATTGTTTGATAACCTTCTTGCTTTCTTCCCACATCTTTTCCAAATCAAACTTCACCTTGACTTTTCCACCAATCGATTTTTTTCTTTTTCTTCTTTACACCTCTAAGGTGTTTATGCTTCTCCGTCGATTGATAAGAACACTCTTTTACCTCATCATCCTTGTTCCACCTTCTCAACACATTATCTTCACACTCTTTAAAAATCACCAACTCATCATTCAGAAGGACATACTTCAAATGTGGTGGAAGTTTTCCAAGCTTGACATTCGAAAGATCTCGAATGGAAGAATTGTCAATGGAATCACTGATGTGATGCTCGAACTTGTGCATGTCCGAATTTTTGCTCAACAGCTGATCGAACTCCTTTCTCTGACCCGTATCAACCATCTTCAAGATAAAACACTCTTCCTCCTCTGTCGGAAATTTCATAGCCTTGAACACATTAAAGATGACCTTTTGATTACTCACCCTCATTGTAAGCTCTCCTTTCTGAACATCGATCAACGCTCGACCAGTAGCTAGAAAAGGTCTTCCCAAGATGATAGGAATCTTCTTATCCTCCTCAAAGTCAAGAATAACAAAATCAGCAGGAAAAATCAGCTTATCCACCTTTACCAAGACATCCTCCACTATACCCCTCGGATATGTGATCGACCGATCAGCCAACTGTAAGGTCATATTAACTGGTTTCGGCTCAGGCAACCCAAGTTGCTTAAAAACAGACATTGGCATTAGATTAATGCTAGCTCCCAAATCACATAAGCATTTGCTGAAAAGTTGATTGCCAATAGTGCAAGGTATGGTAAATATAACGACTCGGAAAAACGCTTGTACAGTATTAATATTTAAATAATATTTGAGAGCTATGATATGTGAATATTGTGTGAAAGGTGGATATTTGACAATGTGATAATTAGATGTTTACTTGGTGAATGATATGGATTAAAATATATGTGTATGCTTTTAAATGCATTTTATATGAATTTCTTATTAAAAATCAATTCTTTTTACCTTCCGGGAATTTTATAAACTCATCGGAGACTCTTTTTATTGTGAAATCTTTTTCACAACCTTTAGTTTATATTCTAGTATTTACTAAAATTAATGGAGGAATTTATTCTTGGCTTTAAGGATTTAAATTTGATTTTATGAGTTAAATGTCATTTAAGTGATCAAAACTTTGAAAATTCATATTTAATTCAATTTTGATCATAAAAATATTTTAAAAATATGGGGGAGCTTGTAAATTCGTATTCTTTGTTTTAAAAATAAAATTGTGATTTTTTGATATTATCTTCATTTTATTTCGAATTTTAGAAAGGCATTTATATTGGTTTTCTTATTTAAAAATCAGATTTTGGAATTAGCAAGTTACTAAAATACCCCTGGGCTTATAAAACCCCAGCAATCAGTTTTTCCCCTTTTCTTCTTTCACCGTTCATCACACTCTCTTCTCTCTTTCTCTCGAGTCTCTCTTCTCTCTTTTCTCTCGGCAAAAATCTCTCTCTCTTCTTTGTAAAATCTCTCTCTCAATCTCTCAAATATATTGATAATTATGTGTGTATATACATATATATGTGCATATGTGTATGTGTGTGAGTGTATTCCGTGTGTATATGTGTGTATCGGTTTTTGCATGCAAAGGGGTTTTGGCGATTTTGATTTAATTCAATCCCGAAACCTTTGTTTTGTGATGATTCTGTGATAAGGAGATTGTTTAGATTATTATTGGTGAGGTTTGTTGAAGGAAACCCAATTTCCGGGCACCTCCAAACCATGCCGCCGTCGGCAATGAGCTCCGGCGAGCCGACGGGGACGATGATGATGTTATTGAGTCCAAATTATGTGTTAATAGCTATGTTAGTTAAGATTTTGGGTTGCATGTAAAGAAATCGAAATGCATGTATATTTTCGATTTTTCCCCTTTAGTAAATTCGGTTTTGAAAATTTGTTATGTTGATGTTTAATTGATAATCTCGGTTTATAGTGATTGCATGTTGATTAATTATGTTGAGTATAGATAGTTCAGAAAATTTGATGTTAAAAGTTTTGATTTGGGGATTTTAGTGAAGTCCCAAGTATTTGAATTGTTAATTTGGGTATTTGATAAATGCATGTAAAAGTTTAGTAATTTCTTGAGAACATGAGTATTAGTTTTGATATTGGATGGTTGGTTGTAGTAGAGATTATGATTGGGATGGTTTTGTATACACTTACTTCATGCTGAATTTTCCAGAAAACTGACTGCCTGTTCTGTTTTGATTGTTTTCGAAATGTTGCTGCCTGTTTTAGACAGAGAGCCTAGAATGTCAATGTTCTAAATTGAATCTAGTTTGTGCACGCGCTAACCTTGTATCGATAGGATTTACGAATAAAAAGTTATGATTATTTTACTAAAAGTTGCGCAGCAGGGATTTTCTGTGCTTTAGTACCTAGTTTATACAGTTCGTTTTTAATCTAAATGAAGTGTTCTGAAGTTGAAACTTTTATGCTAAGTTGAGTTAGTAATCAGGAAGTAGCCTGTCAAATTTGGTAATTGTTTGATTATGTTTGGATTTATGAAAAATGTTTTAGTAAAGTATGCGCAGCAGATTTTTCTGTTTTTTGAGATAAAAACATTGATCGTAAAAGTGTTAAGGATATAGTTGGCATGACCAAATTGATTTAAGGGTTACCAAGTGTGGTATGATTTGAAAGATATATTATTATATATATATATATGTATAAGGAGCATGTTATGTGTATTTAAATGACGATGTGAGTTTATATGGTTGATTGCCTATTACGTGGTTATAATTGTTTTGTGATATAACTATTATGTGTTTACGCGCTTAGGATGCGTTGGGTAGTTTAGAATAAAGGATTAGCATCTTAGAAAGAGCATTCTAAGATAGATTATATTCTTTTGTAGAGTCCAAGGAAGTGGAACTTAGAGGGTCCAAGGAAGTGGAACTTAGAGAGTTCAAGGAAGTGGGACTTAGAGATAAAGGAAAGACTAAGGTGGAGAACCAGTGATTGTTCATTACCCCTTTTAGCTACTTAAGGCAAGTAATCCAAACTTGCTTTCGTATTTCGATTCCATTGTTTCATTTTGACACATATGAATTGTTATCTTGCCTTGATTTACCTTTAGTTCTGAAAACACTTATCGTTCATTGATAACCCTTATCTTTGTTCATATATACCATGTTGAAATATATACCATGCTTTGTTTAGTTCTTTATCCCTAAACCTTTATACCCTGATCATATACATGAATTGAAACCTGATGACCTATAATTCTATAACCTGAATCTGATCATATATTTATTCAAACCCTTTTATACCTGAAAGTGAATACACCTAACTCTCATTCTAGTACATTACCAGAACATACCCGATGATAAATATTTCTGATATTCCACTAATAGAAATCCAAAGTGTTTTGATTGAACTTATCTGATTTCCAAAGGACTTCTTTATACCTGAACATGTTTTAAAAAGGAATAAAGTTTAGACTCATTTAAATTCTGATTTATGGTTTCCACGGATTCCTAAGATTGGAGGCGTAAGAGGCCGAGTAACGCCGGTCCAGCACTTTTTAATTATAATAAATGGACTAGGGATGGACTAGTCTAAAGGCCAATGTGTTGCCTAATGGGACCCAATACAAGGACCAGAGGGACTGTGTGTCCGGTATGGGGACTTTACGTGGCTGATCACCCGTATTGTCCGGTGCGTTGTGAAAAATCTCCAAAATTACTTATTGTTTTTGAAACGGATATCTTGAAAATGAAATTGGTTTACCCTTTGAAATTGCATATTTATGCCATTGTTCCGATAATTCCTTAATATGGATTCTGCTAAAACCATGCTATATATATTGATGTCGGAAACTATTTTGAAGCTATATATTCAATTCATTGTTTTGATAATCCCATTGATACGGATTTTGCTATACCCATGTCATACATATTGATATTGGAACTGTTTCCCAGTGGATAACTGTTTGGTCATATTATTATTACTTGCTGGGCACTTGGCTCATTCTTTTTCCCTATTCTAACCCACAGTGAAACGAGAAGATGGTACGTACATTTCAGACAGCTAGGAAGTCTTCCTATAGGGTTGTTTTTGGGATGCCAGCTCAGGTAGGTGATGGCCATATCTAGAAGGTGTTTTGTAATAGAGAACGTAGAACTTTTAAGTCATGGATGTAATAACTTTTGAGACTTATGTATTAATGAATTAGATAGTGGATGCTTGTTTCACACCATCAACTGTTGAGATCCTTTGGTAGAGTTGGGGTCTAGTCTGCATGCTTATATTATTGTTTATGGGTTTAATATGTATAGAGGTTGTAGTGACTCCCCGATCATGACCCCGGATCGGGAGGGCGTCACAGGTTGGTATCAGAGCCGTCAGTTTTTGGTCACTGAAACAAGCCAGGATTAGGTGTAACAGTAATAAGGGAATATAAGGTGAGAAGTAGGACTTAAGCTTATTACGTAAGATAGGAGTTTTAGATGCAGGTTACTTTTTGGATGAGTATTAGTAGAATTAAGATAACCCTTACCGTTTAAGTATTTTCTTGGCTTATTACTGTGTTTTTACAGATAAAGGCTATTTTGAGAGATTACCCTTCATCTGAGATTCCTTTTCCTAAGCCATATCCGTCAGTATCAGTGTATACATCCGGCCAAGTGGAGATTTCCATTACCCTTTGGGTAAATTTCTTTTCTGATAGTATAGCTGCAAGTCAAGGCAGATTTATATTTTTGTATAAAGTGAAAGGGATTGGAGATGGATGGAATATTGAATGGATTATGGATTATGTGTGGATGATGAGTTAGTATTTGAGATATTTTTAAACAGGGCATAGTCCATTTTACGAATAGGTCATGCCGAATTTTCTACAGAAATATTAGCTTAAGTTACGCACTTTCATGTTAAATAGTATTCCGACATATCGAGCGAGTATACGCTGGAACCATCTGAAGATCGGGATTACGGACGAGGAAACTAATTCGAAGCTGGAGGAATCAATCGGAGAACCAGACTACTAGTTCGGAAGACATCACTTGTAGATCCTTATGTACTTTACAGAATTTCATCTGCACCGCGGAAGCTATAGGAAACACCACGCCAGGTGTCGTATCAAGTGTGGTTAGAGTTGAGCGAGATTAGAATCCCCAAGATAACGTCTAGAAACACTTAGATAGATTCTTTACGATATAATAACGATTTTCCCCCACGATAGAGACATTTGCCCAGAGTAGTGGCCTAAGTGTAGATTCTTTCTTTATTCAAGATTTCATACAGTTGATTTACTATCGGGACATACCTATAACCTCAAACTAGAAATTAACTCCCCTAAGGACCATCTACATGAGACAAGGCGTGATTATCTCCATACGTTCGATGTAAGGATAAGTCGGTTCATAACTAGCCATTGATTTTATTCAATTTACCTTTTTAAAAGATTCAAATTTTCATTTCTATTATTTTATTCTTTACGAAATACCTCTATTGTTCAGAGGCAAATTGATCCAATATTATATATATATATAATAGAAACTTTTGAAACTCTTAAACCTTTCATATGTTCCTCTTAAATTTTTGATCCTCCTTGTTGTAAATGAGATGAACAACCCTATATATATAGGGGATTCAGGTACTTTCTATCTGTGTGATAGAAGTCCGGTGGGACGCCACCAGTGGTGTGTTTGTCATGGAAGTACTAAAGGTTGGCCACCTTCTGTACCTTGTTGTTTAAATTGACAAATGCAACCTGATAAAGTTCGATGATCATTTTGATCTCTTAGTTTGATTCTTTTTACCAGAAATTCTTACTAAACATACTTGTCATATATCCATATCTATTGACACCTTCCTATCTATTGATTCATTTTGTCGGAAACTCTTAGAGGTATCAGCGATTTGAAGTTGCAAAGGTGAATGACGATATTCTGAGTGTCAAGCTGTACTTATATTGACGGGAAACTGTTTTGATCAAAAATGGGAAATTGTTTTAAAAGGAGGGATTGTATGTCGAGTCAGATTGCTCATTAGACTTACAACACGATGTCAAGGTTTATTATTACCGAGAGTTTGGTATGGATAAGGAGAAGGTAACAAGGATATATGAATACTAATCACGTTGAAGTAAGAAATAAAGTGATTGATCACAAACAGAAGAAGCTAGAAAAAGGGAAGCCAGAGACACCGGAAGGAAGCCAACAAATAGGGAACTTTCAGAACCATTTCAATATAAGGCCTGAGTTTCAGTCAAATAGGAATGTTGGATTTGGAAGACCAGAAACTGGAAGTGATGGGCAAGGGAACCGTCCACAAGATTTGGATCAACAAAGACCTCTGAGACCTCCGATACCAGAATGCAGAACTTGTGGAAAGAAGCAACTGGGAGTTTGTAATAAGATCAATATGGTACGTTATAAGTGTACTCAGAGAGGACACTACGCCAATGAGAGCCATAAACCAAAGGCAAGAGTTACGTGTAACAAATGTGGAGAGGTGTGACGTTTCTTAAGAGATTGCAATCGTTAAGTCCAGTAAGCAATATGTTAAGGATGAATGGACCACCATTTACTAAGAAACCAAGGACAAGAACCCTTAATATGACCATGAGCGATGTAGTGAAAATAAGGAGGTAGTTACAGATACGTTTCATATAGATTACGGAAATGCCAAAGTGTTAATTGATTCTGGAGCAACTAGATCTTTTATATCTGAAAGATTCCTTGATAAATTGAAATGTGAGATAAAACCATTGGAAAAGACGCTAGTAATAGAAGTGGCTAACCAGGATAGAGTTCCCGTAGACCAAGTGTGTCCTAATTGTAAAATAGAGATCGATGGATATCTTTTTCATGCGGATTTGATACCGTTCAAAATGGGAGAATTTGATGTTATCCTAGGAATGGATTGGTTAGTAGATTGCGATGCACTGATTGAATGTAGGAAAAAGCAAGTAAGATTGTGTGTGGACGAAGATCAAGAAATGGTGTTTCAAGGTCAAAGACAAACTAGGAAATTCTTAACGTTTATGCAAACGACCCGACTACTGCGACAAGGTTGCGAAGCTTATTTAGCTCATGTTGTGGATGTGGAGAAGCAAGTGTTGAAGATGGAGGAGATACCCGTTGTAAATGAGTTCCCTGAAGTTTTTCATGACGAACTACCCGGGTGACCTCCAGATCGAGAAGTAGAATTTACGATTGATTTGGCACCTGGAACGGAACCAGTATCTAAGGCACCTTACAGAATGGCACCGGCAGAAATGAAGGAATTGGCTACGCAGCTACAAGATCTTTTGGATAAAGGAGTTATAAGGCCTAGTATATCGCCGTGGGGAGCGCCAGTATTATTTGTCAAGAAGAAAGACGGGAGTATGAGATTGTGTATAGATTATCGAGAACTCAACCAGTTGACTATAAAGAATAAGTACCCGTTACCGCGAATCGATGATTTATTTGATCAACTCAAAGGAGCAGCATATTTTTCAAAGATTGATTTAAGATCTGGATACCATCAACTGAAGATCAAACCTGAAGATGTTTCGAAGACTGCTTTTCGCACGAGATATGGACATTACGAATTTTTAGTGATGCCATTTGGATTAACTAATGCCCCGGCTGTGTTTATGGATTTGATGAACCGAGTGTTTCGAACGTATTTGGATAAGTTTGTGATTGTATTTATTGATGACATCCTGATATATTCGAAGTCTTCGGAAGATCATGCGGAACATCTAAGGATTGCATTGGAAGTCTTGAGAAAGGAAAAGTTATATGCGAAGTTTTCAAAGTGTGAATTCTGGTTGGAAGAAGTACAATTTCTTGGACACGTTATTAGTCGAGAAGGAGTAAGAGTGGACCCTGCCAAGATTGAAGCTGTGGTTAATTGGGAAAGACCAAAGACCCCTACTGAAGTGAGAAGTTTTCTCGGATTAGCTGGATATTACCGGAGATTTGTTCAAGATTTTTCAAGGATAGCTACACCGTTAACTACACTGACTCGGAAGAATGAGAAGTTTGTTTGGACTGAGAAATGTGAAGAAAGTTTCCAAGAGATGAAAGGAAGATTAGTGACAGTACCAGTGTTAGTCTTACCAGATGATCAAGGAAATTTTGTTATCTACAGTGATGCTTCACACAAAGGATTAGGATGTGTTTTAATGCAACATGGAAAAGTGATCGCGTATGCTTCACGACAACTCAAACCGCACGAACGAAAGTACCCAACTCATGATTTGGAATTAGCAGCTATCCTGTTCGCGCTGAAAATTTGGAGACATTATCTATACGGAGAGAAGTGTGAAATCTACACGGATCATAAGAGCTTAAAGTATATATTCACTCAGAAGGAATTGAACATGAGGCAACGGAGATGGTTGGAGCTAATTAAGGACTATGATTGTAGTATTAACTATCACCCAGGAAAAGCGAATGTTGTGGCGGATGCGTTAAGTCGAAAGGAGAGATTGAATTTGTTCACAATACCTAAGGAATTGCTTCAAGACTTTGAGAAGTTGAAACTAGAAGTTTATGATTCAGAAGTTACTGACGAAGTTCTCAATGCTATGACGTTTCAACCGGAATTGTTGGAAAAGATACGAAGATGTCAAGAGGAGGTTATGAACCAAGAGATGAACACATTGACTGGTGAAGAGATCTGCACCCAAAGGGATGACAAAGGAGTTTTGAGATTTTCTACAAGGATATGGATTCCAAATGTGACAGAATTGAAGAATGAAATCTTGCGGGAAGCCCATAGTTCACAGTACTCAATTCACCCTGGTAGCACGAAAATGTATCGAGATTTGAAGGAGCATTTCTGGTGGCCGGATATGAAAAGAGAAATTGCCGAATGGATAAGTAAGTGTTATACTTGTCAGCGAGTCAAAGCCGAACATCAAAAGCCGAGCGGACTATTGCAGCCATTGGATATTCCGGAATGGAAGTGGGAACATCTTGCTATGGATTTTATTGTTGGACTACCAAGGACAAAAGCTAATCATGATGCCATATGGGTAATCGTAGACCGTCTGACCAAGTCTGCACATTTTCTCCCAATCAATGAAAGATTTTCACTGGATAGATTAGTACAGCTATATCTGAAGGAAGTTGTGACACGCCACGGAGTTCCAGTAACCATTGTGTCGGATCGTGATCCAAGGTTTAACTCCCGATTTTGGAGACAATTTCAAGAATGTCTGGGTACCAAGCTTAAGATGAGTACCGCTTATCATCCACAAACTGATGGCCAGAGTGAACGAACAATTCAAACCATTGAAGACATGCTTAGAGCTTGTGCACTGGATTTTAAAGGAAGTTGGGATGAACATTTGCCGTTAGTAGAGTTTTCGTACAACAACAGCTATCACGCGAGTATTGGAATGCCACCGTATGAAGCTTTGTATGGAAGGAAATGTAGATCGCCTGTATATTGGGAAGAAGTTGGAGAACGAAAAGTTTTAGGACCCGAGCTAGTACAACAAACGAAGGAAAAGATTGAAATCATTCGGAAAAGGCTAGTTACGGCACAAGACAGACAACGGAAGTACGCTGACCAAGACAGGAAGGATCTAAGCTTTGAAGAAGGAGATCAAGTGTTGCTAAAAGTGTCGCCATGGAAAGGAGTTACGAGATTTGGCAAGAAAGGGAAACTTAGCCCGAGATATGTAGGACCGTTTGAGATACTGAGACGTATTGGAAAAGTTGCATATGAGTTAGCGTTACCACCACACATGGAGCATATTCATAACGTTTTTCATGTTTCGATGCTTAAGATATTTAATCCTGATGCAAATCAAGTGATCGTATATGAACCTTTTGAGATTCAACCTGATTTGTCTTATGTAGAACAACCTGTAGAAATTCAGGATCATATGGATAGGAAATTAAGGAATAAGATTGTTAAGCTAGTTAAGGTTTTGTGGAGGAATCCTAAAGTTGAAGAATCAACTTGGGAACTTGAGAGCGAGATGCTTGAAAAGTATCCGCATCTATTTTCATAAGGTTAGATTCTGGGGACAGAATCTTTTTAAGGGGGGAAGGTTATAACGACTCGGAAAAACGCTTGTACAGTATTAATATTTAAATAATATTTGAGAGCTATGATATGTGAATATTGTGTGAAAGGTGGATATTTGACAATGTGATAATTAGATGTTTACTTGGTGAATGATATGGATTAAAATATATGTGTATGCTTTTAAATGCATTTTATATGAATTTCTTATTAAAAATCAATTCTTTTTACCTTCCGGGAATTTTATAAACTCATCGGAGACTCTTTTTATTGTGAAATCTTTTTCACAACCTTTAGTTTATATTCTAGTATTTACTAAAATTAATGGAGGAATTTATTCTTGGCTTTAAGGATTTAAATTTGATTTTATGAGTTAAATGTCATTTAAGTGATCAAAACTTTGAAAATTCATATTTAATTCAATTTTGATCATAAAAATATTTTAAAAATATGGGGGAGCTTGTAAATTCGTATTCTTTGTTTTAAAAATAAAATTGTGATTTTTTGATATTATCTTCATTTTATTTCGAATTTTAGAAAGGCATTTATATTGGTTTTCTTATTTAAAAATCAGATTTTGGAATTAGCAAGTTACTAAAATACCCCTGGGCTTATAAAACCCCAGCAATCAGTTTTTCCCCTTTTCTTCTTTCACCGTTCATCACACTCTCTTCTCTCTTTCTCTCGAGTCTCTCTTCTCTCTTTTCTCTCGGCAAAAATCTCTCTCTCTTCTTTGTAAAATCTCTCTCTCAATCTCTCAAATATATTGATAATTATGTGTGTATATACATATATATGCGCATATGTGTATGTGTGTGAGTGTATTCCGTGTGTATATGTGTGTATCGGTTTTTGCATGCAAAGGGGTTTTGGCGATTTTGATTTAATTCAATCCCGAAACCTTTGTTTTGTGATGATTCTGTGATAAGGAGATTGTTTAGATTATTATTGGTGAGGTTTGTTGAAGGAAACCCAATTTCCGGGCACCTCCAAACCATGCCGCCGTCGGCAATGAGCTCCGGCGAGCCGACGGGGACGATGATGATGTTATTGAGTCCAAATTATGTGTTAATAGCTATGTTAGTTAAGATTTTGGGTTGCATGTAAAGAAATCGAAATGCATGTATATTTTCGATTTTTCCCCTTTAGTAAATTCGGTTTTGAAAATTTGTTATGTTGATGTTTAATTGATAATCTCGGTTTATAGTGATTGCATGTTGATTAATTATGTTGAGTATAGATAGTTCAGAAAATTTGATGTTAAAAGTTTTGATTTGGGGATTTTAGTGAAGTCCCAAGTATTTGAATTGTTAATTTGGGTATTTGATAAATGCATGTAAAAGTTTAGTAATTTCTTGAGAACATGAGTATTAGTTTTGATATTGGATGGTTGGTTGTAGTAGAGATTATGATTGGGATGGTTTTGTATACACTTACTTCATGCTGAATTTTCCAGAAAACTGACTGCCTGTTCTGTTTTGATTGTTTTCGAAATGTTGCTGCCTGTTTTAGACAGAGAGCCTAGAATGTCAATGTTCTAAATTGAATCTAGTTTGTGCACGCGCTAACCTTGTATCGATAGGATTTACGAATAAAAAGTTATGATTATTTTACTAAAAGTTGCGCAGCAGGGATTTTCTGTGCTTTAGTACCTAGTTTATATAGTTCGTTTTTAATCTCAATGAAGTGTTCTGAAGTTGAAACTTTTATGCTAAGTTGAGTTAGTAATCAGGAAGTAGCCTGTCAAATTTGGTAATTGTTTGATTATGTTTGGATTTATGAAAAATGTTTTAGTAAAGTATGCGCAGCAGATTTTTCTGTTTTTTGAGATAAAAACATTGATTGTAAAAGTGTTAAGGATATGGTTGGCATGACCAAATTGATTTAAGGGTTACCAAGTGTGGTATGATTTGAAAGATATATTATTATATATATATATATGTATAAGGAGCATGTTATGTGTATTTAAATGACGATGTGAGTTTATATGGTTGATTGCCTATTACGTGGTTATAATTGTTTTGTGATATAACTATTATGTGTTTACGCGCTTAGGATGCGTTGGGTAGTTTAGAATAAAGGATTAGCATCTTAGAAAGAGCATTCTAAGATAGATTATATTCTTTTGTAGAGTCCAAGGAAGTGGAACTTAGAGGGTCCAAGGAAGTGGAACTTAGAGAGTTCAAGGAAGTGGGACTTAGAGATAAAGGAAAGACTAAGGTGGAGAACCAGTGATTGTTCATTACCCCTTTTAGCTACTTAAGGCAAGTAATCCAAACTTGCTTTCGTATTTCGATTCCATTGTTTCATTTTGACACATATGAATTGTTATCTTGCCTTGATTTACCTTTAGTTCTGAAAACACTTATCGTTCATTGATAACCCTTATCTTTGTTCATATATACCATGTTGAAATATATACCATGCTTTGTTTAGTTCTTTATCCCTAAACCTTTATACCCTGATCATATACATGAATTGAAACCTGATGACCTATAATTCTATAACCTGAATCTGATCATATATTTATTCAAACCCTTTTATACCTGAAAGTGAATACACCTAACTCTCATTCTAGTACATTACCAGAACATACCCGATGATAAATATTTCTGATATTCCACTAATAGAAATCCAAAGTGTTTTGATTGAACTTATCTGATTTCCAAAGGACTTCTTTATACCTGAACATGTTTTAAAAAGGAATAAAGTTTAGACTCATTTAAATTCTGATTTATGGTTTCCACGGATTCCTAAGATTGGAGGCGTAAGAGGCCGAGTAACGCCGGTCCAGCACTTTTTAATTATAATAAATGGACTAGGGATGGACTAGTCTAAAGGCCAATGTGTTGCCTAATGGGACCCAATACAAGGACCAGAGGGACTGTGTGTCCGGTATGGGGACTTTACGTGGCTGATCACCCGTATTGTCCGGTGCGTTGTGAAAAATCTCCAAAATTACTTATTGTTTTTGAAACGGATATCTTGAAAATGAAATTGGTTTACCCTTTGAAATTGCATATTTATGCCATTGTTCCGATAATTCCTTAATATGGATTCTGCTAAAACCATGCTATATATATTGATGTCGGAAACTATTTTGAAGCTATATATTCAATTCATTGTTTTGATAATCCCATTGATACGGATTTTGCTATACCCATGTCATACATATTGATATTGGAACTGTTTCCCAGTGGATAACTGTTTGGTCATATTATTATTACTTGCTGGGCACTTGGCTCATTCTTTTTCCCTATTCTAACCCACAGTGAAACGAGAAGATGGTACGTACATTTCAGACAGCTAGGAAGTCTTCCTATAGGGTTGTTTTTGGGATGCCAGCTCAGGTAGGTGATGGCCATATCTAGAAGGTGTTTTGTAATAGAGAACGTAGAACTTTTAAGTCATGGATGTAATAACTTTTGAGACTTATGTATTAATGAATTAGATAGTGGATGCTTGTTTCACACCATCAACTGTTGAGATCCTTTGGTAGAGTTGGGGTCTAGTCTGCATGCTTATATTATTGTTTATGGGTTTAATATGTATAGAGGTTGTAGTGACTCCCCGATCATGACCCCGGATCGGGAGGGCGTCACAGTAAAACTTCCCGGATCTTTAAGCTTCGGTGGCAATTTCTGCTGTAGAACTGCACTACACTCCTCTGTCAAAGCAACGGTGTCCAAATCCTCGAGTTTCAACTTCCGAGATAGAATACCCTTCATGAACTTAGCATAGCTCGGCATCTGTTCAAGAGCTTCTGCAAAAGGTATGTTGATGTGTAACTTCTTGAAAACCTCGAGAAATTTGGCGAATTTTGTGTGAAGATTCTACTTCTGTAGCCTCTTTGGATATGGAGGAGGAGGATAGATCTGGTTACTCTCTGTAGTCTTCTTCTGGAGCCTCTTTGAGTATGGAGGAGGTGGGTAAATAGTCTGCTCCAAAGTAGACTTGTCAGCAGAATTTTTGCTCTTTTCAGCCTCACCGTCCAACTGCTTAGCTGCCAAATCAAAAATTGGCTTTTCCTTAGAAGGTTCCACCTGATGCTGCTGAATTTCTTCCTCTTCTTCAACTGCTGATTTTTGATTGCCCATGACCTTTCCTGATCTCAAGGTAACTGCTTTCACATGTTCTTGGACAACTGTCTTTCCTGGATTAGGCTCCGTATCGCTAGGAAGAGTTCCCTGAGCTCTGCTGAGTAAGGCACTTGCCAACTGCCCCATCTGATTCTCCAAAGTCTTGAGCGATGCCGCTTGGCTTTTAACTATCATTCTCAACTCATCCAATTCAGATTTTTCATTCGAAGACTGCCCCGCACTAGCATGAGGTTGTTGCGGAAATCCTGGTGGCTGAAATTGTTGCCTAGGAGCATACTGTGGCTGAAAATTCTGCCCTTGCTGCTGCTGAAAATTCTGAGGATTGTAAGGCTTTGCTCCAAATTGCTGACCTTGGAATGGCTGATAAGGCTGCTGAGATTGTTGATTGTCGCTCCAGCTAAAATTAGGATGATTCCTGTTGTTGGGATGATAAGCATTAGGCACTGACTGCTGTGATCTCTGAAAATTGCTCACGAACTGCGCCGATTCACTAGATATGGCACATTGAGTCGTGTCATGTGCACCTGCACATAGCTCACAAACACTAGCCACCTGTTGAACTCCATAGTTAGACAAAGAATCAACCTTCATGGACAAAGCCTTTAACTGGGCTGCTATTGCCGTAGCTGCATCCACCTCCAGAACCCCTGCTACCTTGCCTTGTGATAACCTCTGAGTTGGATTCTGGTATTCATTAGCAGCCATCATCTCAATTAGTTCATAAGCTTCCTCGTAGCTCTTAGCCCATAGAGCTCCACCTGATGCCGCATCAAGCATCGGTCGAGATTGACCTCCCAGTCCATTATAGAAACAATTTATCACCATCCAATCAGGCATTCCATGATGAGGACATCTCCTAAGCATCTCCTTGTAGCGCTCCCACGCTTCACATAAAGTTTCACCAGAATGTTGTGAAAACTGAGTAAGAGCATTCCTGATTGCTGCTGTTTTAGCCATCGGGAAGAATTTAGTGAGAAACTTCTGAGCAAGATCCTCCCATGTAGTAATAGAACCTGTTGGTAGAGAGTGCAACCAGCCCTTAGCCTTATCCCTCAGAGAAAACGGGAAAAGTCTCAGCTTCACAGCATCTTCAGACACTCCATTGAACTTGAAGGTGTCACAGATCTCGATGAAATCCCTAATATGCATATTAGGATCTTCCGTTGGAGCACCCCCAAACTGAACTGAATTCTGCACCATCTGAATCGTGCCAGGCTTGATTTCAAAAGTATTAGCTGCAATAGCCGGCCTGACAATGCTAGATTGAATGTCATTGATCTTTGGCTGAGAATAGTCCTTCAAAGCCTTCGTTTCTGGTGCTAATTGATCTCCCATAACTAGACTTGATTCACGTTCTTCTTTCCGAGATTGAGAACGTGTTCGCATACACTTTCACTTAAGTATCTGAAACACACAGAACAAAAAACTACAATCCGAGTCAGTGAACTTTAACGACCACTGATGACAAGCACATAAACTATATAAATAACACCGAGTCCCCGGCAGCGGCGCCAAAAACTTGTTCACACAATATCACGCAAGTATACGCGGTCACAAGTAATATAAGAATAAGTAGAGTTCGTTCCCACAGAGACTGCTATGGTTATTATAGTTATGCACTTATGCAACAATGTATGGCTATCGTTCAATGCTAAGACAAGTATCAAATTGTGTTTTGATTAACTAAATTAACTAAACAAATTATCAAGACTATATTAAACTAAAGATTGCTGATATATTACTTATGAGAATAAAACATGGGATCCTAACTTCATTAAATACTTCATTCAGAGTCTTTTGTCTTTAATCAATGCATGTGACGGTTGTGACAACTAATCGGATAACACGAAATCAGTACACGCTACCTTTCAGTATACGTATACCAAACCACTCAAACATCCACAAAAGAGATAGAAGTTAAGCAGACACCAATTATGCTTAGACCCTATATGTCTATAAGATTTGAAAACATAACGGTTTAACGAGCAAGTTATCCATTCAGATTACATAGGGCAGGTAAGATGGTTAAAATTACCTACGAATCATGCATGACAAACATACACAAACCTATGCTAGCATGGCAAGTTCTAACCCACTATATCCACTTTCGCATTCAATAGAGATTAACAAAACAACTTAGATGTTCGCGACGCATCCAAGAAGAATAAGCACAACCAAACTAGGATATCAATAAGTCATCACACACAAATCTTTAAAACAATCAACTACTAAAATCCATAGATAAATCCGCTAGGACCCCATGACAATGATTAGTTCATGATCGAACTTTTCATCGTCACGGGGTTTGATGAAAGCATGATGAAAAACAAGAAATCAATGATGTAAATATGAATAAGAGTTAAAGGTTTAGAGGACAAATCTGGAAGCATCCAAAAGTTACACCAAAATTGAAGAATACAAGAAAAAACTATGTCTAGATCTCCTCGTAGTCACGTTCTTCGTTCTTGGCTCCTCGATCTTGTGCTCCAATATTGAATCTGATCTCTGGTGTGTTGTGATGTATTGTGATGTGTTGATTATGTCCCCCCAAGGTGTGTATTTATAGCTCCAAGTTGTCCCTCTTCCAAGCAATTGCCGTTTTTGAGTTAGAATAGAATTACGGCAATTTCCGTCTTTGAATGCAATAAGAATTGCATATTCCATGTTTACAACTGATTCTGGAAGTTGCTGGCCGCCCCAAGCAATTACCATATTGATTAGAAGTCGAATTTGTGAAACTTTCCTAATTAAAATCGAATTCTGGAAATTTCTGGCGGTTCTGACTTCCTGGGCGGCCGCGCAGAATTCCAGTACAATTCCTGGGCGCCTGCTGTAAGGACATAGAAAATGTTGTCCTCTTCGCGTGAGCTGTAAGATCGTCAGAATCGGACTTGTAGAACTCCAGATATGGCCAAAACAGTGAAGACTGCGCAACCTACCCGGAAAATCCGAATTTTAATCAAATTATCCTCCAACTCTTGGTTCTGCAAAATTTAATGAAAACACATTAAACACACCACATACTTGAGTTCAAGTCATCAATTTAAGCCGATATGAAGCGTTCCAAGTGGATTAAAAATCCACTTATCAGTTAGGTCCAAAGTATCGTAGAAGGGGGGGTTGAATACGATACTCACAAATAATTTAATTTCGTTCGCGGATAATTCATTCAGTTCTATAACGAAATCAAACACACCAAATGTAAAGCATAATGTAACATAAGATGTAAAAGAGATAACTACAACTCAACAAAGGACAAGGCAGACAATAGTATTAATAGAAGCACAGGAATCCAGAATCAAAGAAGAAAAGGTAAACTCAAAAAATCAAAATACGTTATGTATTCTTGAAGTCCGTAAACAGGTCACGGAAAGAAGTTCATGAAAATGTTCAAGCCTCAGTGACAGCAAAAGAAACAAGACTTTCAAGACGACAGAAGTATGTGAATGATTTAGGGTTCAGTACCACGGGATTCCAGTGATGAAGCAACCAGAACGACAAGGGACTTATCAGCAGCACTATATTGAAGACATAAAATAAGAATTGATCAGGTGTTATTCATCTGTGAACCAGACCAGTTGCACTAGGTGATGGCACTGAAAAAGATCAAGTTGTTTTATCGTCTCGGAAGAAATTGATACTGTCTATTACTTAAACACCTCGGAGCTCAGTGGAATCATTAATTGATAAAAGACAAGAAATAAGTATTCGATAGTTTTTCAAATAAGAAAACTATCGAATGGTGTAATGATGATTCAATGAAAACCATGATTACTTTAATTTAGTATTCGATAGTTTTATTTAAAAAACTATCGAATGGTAAATTAAAGAATTCCATTCGATGGTTTTTATTTAAGGAGCAGGTGAAAAGTATTCTTGTTTACAGGTTGAAGTTGAAGATGGACGGCCAGGATTGATTCTTCAATTCTAGTTCGATGGTTTTCAATTCAAGTCTACAATTAATACTGAGAGAAGAGTGTGTCTTCTTCAGTTAAGGATTTCAACACAGAGACATTACTGAGAGAGAGAAGAGCCGGAGAAAATTATCAGAGAAATTAATAGTGCTCAGAACTTGATCATTGTTTTGTATTTGTGTAACCTTAAACTCATTGACGCTAATCTACGGATTAGAAATTGTAGCACCCCTCGAGGTTTATATTTATAAAAAGATATATTCCCTGAAACTTGATTTGGTTTGGTGTGTTTGATTTCGTTATAGAACTGAAAGATTAATCCGCGAACGAAATTAAATTATTTGTGAGTATCGTATTCAACCCCCCCCCTTCTACGATACTTTGGACCTAACAATTGGTATCAGAGCTACTTGATTGATATACAAATCAGATCCGGTGAATGAGACCAAAATCAAACGTAGCGTGAAAATTCGAAGCAAATTTTTTAACTTTCAAAAATTTTCATTTAATTGGAATTTCTTGAATTTTAAACAATTTGAAATTTTCAGAAACCATGAGTGCTCCAAAGACAACCGCTGGTATTAAAGTTCCCCCGTTTACTAGAGATGATTTCGGTTTGTGGAAGATGAAGATGTTGTTATTTATCAAGGCATCTAATCCGTTGTATATTGGCATATTAGAGAACGGACCGTTTGTACCAATGAAACCAGTTAGTGAATCTACAGCTCCTGATGGTAGCAGGATTCCTTCAGGCACCCAACCTAAGGATATAAGTGAATTTACAGATTCTGACAAAGAACTGATTCGATTGGACACTGGTTTAATGTTGATATTGGCGGACTCCGCGGACAAGGAAATGAGCTATCAGTTGATGAACTGTACAAGCGGGAAACATATGTGGGATACCATTAACCTAATAATGGAAGGAACTGAAGACGTGCAGGAAAACAGATTGGACATTCTGACTTCTCAATACGAAGCGTTTAGGTCACTGCCAAGAGAAAGTATAACTCAGGTCTTTGAGAAATATACTAAGCTCCTCAATGAATTGGCAATGAAAGGAAAGACCTATCCTCTGAGAGAATCGAACAGGAAGTTCATGATGACGCTGCCCCATCATGTAGAACACAAGTCATCATCCATTAGGGAAAGAATTGACTTCACAAAGATGTCATTAGAGATGATCTATGGCAAGTTGAAGACCTATGAGATGGAACAGGAACAAAGGGTGATAATCTATGGACCAGGGACAGTGGAGAATAAGCACAATGCACTTGTGAGATCAGCAGCACTTGTAGTGGATGAACCAATAACTTCTGAGATTCAGGTTCAAACCCCTAGAGCTGGAAAGGAGGTGATAATAGAAGCAGAAATGGATTCTGTGAATCTGGGTGTTGATGAAAGTGATTACTACACCCTAGAAGAGCTTGAGCAAATGGAAGACAAAACCATGGCGTACTTAGCTGCAAAGTTTAGTCATATTCGTTTCAAAAGAAACCCTAAGTACAAGTTCAAGGGATCAACCAACAGATTCCAGAAGAGCAATTATACACCTAGTACAGGCTTTAAGGGAGGCTACAAGACTGGCATGATTGATAGAAGCAAATCAAGATGCTACAACTGCAATGAGTTAGGGCATTTCGCCACTGAATGCCGGAAGCCTCGTCAAGCAAGAGACATGAAAGATGTCTATGGAAAGAAGGATTCTTATGATGAGTTGAAGAAGGAGAATGCCAAGCTTAAACAGCAATTGGAGGCATTCTCTGGAAAGCAGAAAGGGAAAGCTTACATAGCAGAGGGAAAGCACTGGGATGATACTGATTCGGATGAAGAGGAGGAATATGTAAATGTTGCTCTAATGGCTGACTCTTCAGAGGAATCACCACAATCATCTCAGGTACCTATCTTAACTACAATTGATATGTCTAATTCTGAGTACAAGAAAACTGTGCAAGATCTTAGTGTAGAATTGTTTAATGTACACACAAGCATGCTAGCATCAGAAATGGAAAATGCTAAACTAGTTCTTAAGATTAAAAAGCTAGAATCTAAAAATGAAGAACTAGAGCTTGTAGCTGTAACATTAGAAGATCTTAAGCAAAAGAATGCGTACTTAGAGAACAAGGTCAAGTGTAATGATGAGATAGAGACTATCCTCGGGAAGCATATTTCAGATCTAGATTTGAAGCTGAATGCTTTTAAGAATTCCGCTCTAGTGGCTAAGGAAATCATTGATACTCAGGCCATAGAGAATAAAACTGCTATAGGATTTGACTATAACAAGAAAGCTGGTAAGAAGATTGTGGAATTCCCTGTGACATCTTCAGTTGTCAAAAGGAATACTCCACATGTTCTTAAGAATGTTGATTGTCCAGTTTTTGTTAAGCCGTTTCCACCACTCTTTCATGAGGATGACCTTTTCATTAGACAAGAATTGCTTGAGGAGGATTTATTGAAGGAAAAAGAGGTAAAGACTAAGTTGCCTAGGAAATCAGTAAAGAATGAATTACCTAAACCTGATTTACCTAAAACTGAAGTAGGTTCCTTAGTTAGTAATGTTAAAAAGAACAGGAATGGGAGGAAGAAGATTGTTAATCAGGAATTGGTTCCATCTTCTCCCATTGCATCTAGGAAGTTGTGTTCTATTTGTAATTCTGCTGGACACCTTACACATGCATGTAAAAAGGTTAAAGTAGAAACTTCTAATACTTCTGAAATGCATAACATGTCTGACATGCCTGATACTCATGAACCCTGTGGAAAGAAAGAGTGTTTGCTATGTAAGTACAACATCATGCATGCTTATTTTAAGTTGATGTCTGATAATAGCAATAGCACTAGTAATGTTAAATCCACAGATACTATGAATATCAAACAGGGTAAGACTAAATTGAATGTTACTCCTGTTAAATCATCTAAACCTTCAGGACCCAAACAATTTTGGGTACCAAAGTCCGCTTAATCAATCTGTGATTGCAGGGTAAGGTTAAAAGCTCAAAGGTTGTGTGGATTCTGGATAGTGGCTGTTCTAGACACATGACAGGTGAAGAGTCCCTGCTTACAGAGGTGGTTAAGAAGACCGGCCCGATTGTAACCTTTGGAGATGACAGCAAAGGATTCACTACGGGATATGGTAAATTGAAAGCTGGAAATGTCATCATTGAAAACATCTCTCTTGTTGAAGGATTAAATCACAATCTTCTAAGTATCAGTCAATTCTGTGATAAAGGCTACAATGTAGATTTCAGAAAGGACAAGTGCTTGATCACCAACAGGAAGGATGAGAAGCTTACTCTACTGGGAGTGAGAAAAGGGAATTTGTTTATAGCTGACTTAAGTTCTACCAGTGAAGGAGAAGTTACATGTTTCTATGCAAAGGCATCTTCAGAACAAAGTTGGCTATGGCACAAGAAGCTCTCACATTTGAACTTCAAAACTATGAACTCTTTGGTAAAGAGAGAGTTAGTGAGAGGGTTGCCCCTGATGGAATTCAATCAGGAGGGACTATGTGAAGCATGTGAAAAAGGGAAGTCGAAGAAAGCATCACATGGAAGCAAAGGAATGACAAGCATTACTGAACAATTACAGCTGATTCATATGGATTTATTTGGTCCAGTTAATGTTATGTCACTTTCAAGAAACAGATATGCATTGGTGATGGTGGATGACTACTCCAAGTACACGTGGGTGTTGTTCATACAAACAAAGGATGAAGCAACACAACTAATCATTGATCACATCAAGAAGATAGAAGTGGAAGCTAAGCTACCTGTGTGGACAATCAGATCAGACAATGGAACTGAATTCAAGAATGCAGTTCTTAATGATTTCTGCTCAGAGAAAGGAATATCAAGACAGTTTTCAGCACCAAGAACTCCTCAACAGAATGGAGTAGTGGAAAGGATGAACATGACCTTGGTTGAAGCAGCAAGGACCATGTTGAGTGAATAAAAACTTCCCACTTACTTTTGGGCTGAAGTAGTGAACACAGCTTGCTACACTCAGAATCGAACCCTAATCAACAAAGATCATGAAAAGACTCCGTATGAGTTAATGGCCAATAAGAAACCAACACTGAAGTACTTTCATGTGTTTGGTGCAAAGTGATTTGTACTTAAAGATGGAGAACATCTTGGCAAGTTTGATGCCAAAGCAGATGAAGGCATTTTTCTAGGCTATTCTCTGGAATCTAAGGCTTTCAGGGTATATGTGATTGAAGATAAGAAGGTGTTGGAAAGCTTTGATGTAACATTTGACGACACCAAAAGACCAGGCCTGCAAACTGGAGAGAACTCTGAATCCTTGGTATTTGAAAATCTATCAGGAGATCTCTCTGACAATGAAGAAGTACCTGAAGTTGTTACAGTTATTAATAATAATCATAATGATAATGATTTTGGACAAAGTGGTGACCAAAGTGGAGATCCTCAAAATTCTACAGGATCCACTAGTCAGTCTATAGAATCATCAGATCAAACCGTCAACAACTCAAGGGGAGCAGGAGAAGGATCAACTAGTCACACTCCACAACATCTAGAACAAGGAGAATCATCAAGAACGCATCTGCCAAGACAAAGGGTATGGAATAGAGATCATCCATTTCACTTGATCATTGGTGATCCGGACACAGGAGTGAGAACTAGGAGAACATCACAAAATGAATGTCACTATTCTGGGTTTCTTTCAGAAACAGAACCTAAGAAAGTTGAAGATGCTCTAGATGATCCAGATTGGGTGATTGCTATGCAAGAAGAACTCAATCAGTTTGAAAGGCAGAAAGTTTGGAAGCTGGTACCCAGGCCTAAGGGAAAATCTGTTATTGGAACACGATGGGTATTCAGAAATAAGTTGGACGAAGATGGCATTGTAACGAGAAACAAAGCCAGACTGGTTGCTAAAGGTTACTCTCAAGAAGAGGGTATAGATTATGATGAAACCTATGCACCAGTAGCAAGACTTGAGGCCATCAGAATGTTTCTGGCATTTGCTGCACATTCCAATTACAAGGTATATCAAATGGATGTGAAGAGTGCTTTTCTGAACGGGGAGTTAGAAGAAGAAGTGTATGTGGAACAACCTCCAGGTTTTGAGGATTCAAAACTGGCAGACTTTGTGTACTTTCTATTCAAAGCTCTCTATGGACTCAAACAAGCTCCGAGGACATGGTATGACACTCTCTCTGAATTCTTACTTGAAAATGATTTTACAAGAGGTGTTGTAGACAAAACTCTCTTTGTCAAAAAGCATAAAAATGATTTGATATTGGTGCAAGTATATGTTGATGACATAATATTTGGTTCTACTAATGATGATCTATGCAAGAGATTTGCTAAGTTAATGCAGAGTCGTTATGAAATGAGCATGATGGGTGAATTGTCATTCTTTCTTGGATTGCAAGTATACCAAAAACAAGATGGTATATTCATTTGTCAGTCCAAGTACATCAAGGATCTTCTTAAGAAGTATCAAATGGAAGACTCATCTACAGCAAAGACTCCTATGCCAACTGCCACTAAGCTTGATAAGGATGAAACTGGTAAGAAGGTTGACATCACAGGCTACAGAGGTATGATAGGCTCATTACTTTATCTCACTGCAAGTAGACCAGATATAATGTTTGCAACATGCTTGTGTGCTAGATTTCAGTCTGATCCTAAAGAATCTCATCTAATAGCTGTTAAGCGAATATTTAGATATCTTAAGGGGACCCCAAATCTTGGAATTTGGTACCCTAAAGATACAGGATTTGATCTTATTGGATACACAGACTCTGATTTTGCAGGTTGTAAGATTGATCGGAAGAGTACTTCAGGAAGCTGTCAATTTCTTGGAAGAAGGTTAGTTTCCTGGCATAGCAAGAAGCAGCATTCAGTGTCCACATCAACAGCTGAGGCTGAATACATTGCTGCTGGTAGCTGCTGTGCTCAGATCTTGTGGATGAGAAACCAACTCCGTGACTATGGACTTTTGTTGACAAAGATTCCAATATTTTGCGACAACACAAGTGCCATAGCAATCTCAAACAACCCAGTGCAACATTCGAGGACGAAGCACATCGACATCAGGTATCATTTTATCCGAGAGCATGTCATGAATGGAACTGTGGAGTTACATTTTGTACCCACAGAGGATCAAATTGCAGACATCTTTACTAAACCGCTTGATGAATCCACTTTCAATAAGCTGGTTGGTGAACTTGGGATGTTAAATCTTTCTAATTGATTTTGATTAGAAGTCAGTAACTGCAGATAATCCTGGTAAATACATGAGTTTAAGAATTCCTATATCCTTAGGACTCGTGAGTTTATTTTCTGGAGCAATTCTCGTAGTTAGGATTATTATACTAATTCTATGTCATAATTATGGATGATATATCTTCTAGCATTTAATTAGTTATTAATTCTAAAAATTATTTAAGTGCTAATATTTGTTCTAAATATACAAGCATTTATTTAATTTGAATTAATTTACTTTGTTTTTAACATTGTAGATTAATGCAGCATAATTGATTAGATTTTAATTGGTTAATATCACTCAATGATATTTAATTAATTTTATTCTAAGAAAATTGTGAATTTTCTGTTAAGAATTGATTTTGGTAAATTTGAAAAGATTTATTAGAATTAAAACTAGACAGAAAGTACAAATTCTGATTTTTAAAACATGAACAGGTTTTAAAATGAAGACAGAAGCAAAAATATCGAATTTAAGAAATTCGATAGTTTTTCAAGTACATAGATAAATCTATCGAATTTAATTTTCGATAGTTTTTGAAAAGGAAAAAGAAAATCTATCGAAAACATTTTTCGATAGTTTTTGAGATTAAATTGAAAATATATCGAATGGAATTTACTTTAGTTCATATTTAAATTCTCGATAGATTTTTCAAATAAATGTCTTCGATAGTTTTTGTGTTTAATTCAAAAATGCCTCGATGGTTTTTCTCCTAAAAGTCTGTTTGCATTCTTTTTAAAACTCTTCGATAGTTTTCTCAAAAACTATCGAACGGAAATAGACTCTTTTGTCCCCAAAGAAAAACCATCGATAGTAGTTTATAAAATCTATCGAACATGGGATGACCAAAATACCCTTGCCATGTCTGTGAGTATAAAACTAATACTTAGACGTTCTCTTTTGTTTTCATTTTCTGAGATCTAAGTCAGTTTTATATACTTACAGATAGAGACAACCAAGAAAATCACCATCGATACTTTTCTCTTGTTTTTAACCGATCTAAACTTGAAAAAGTCACCTTCCATCACTGTTAATCGATTTTAACCGTGAAAGAGAGTTTCTTTTCAGTTTGTGAATCAAAACAGAAAAGAGAATCCATCGAAGTGTGTTTGTGAACAATAAAGAACTGTTAAGTGATCTAGTGTGAAAATACTTAGTTGAAATCTGATTCATTCTTGGATTTAATTTCAATTTAGTTAAAAGTCTACGGATTACATTGTTTCTGTTCTTTTAGTTGGGAACTATTCTTGGTTAAGGTTTTCAATTAGTTTGAAAGGGGTATTTTTGAAGAAATTGATTAATTAATAATAATTAATTAATTTAAGTAAAGTATAATTTTGGTTTAAATTTAAATTTTCTGGAAAGTGTGAAAATACAATGGCCGGAGAATTTATTATTACCAAAACTAATCATGTCTCGTTTCAAAATCTGCAAGCCATTAAGAATCCTCAAATTCGTGCATGGGCAGAGTTTTTGAATATACGTTCATTAGTGGCATACGCTGTAAGTACTCACGTAGTCCTTTGTATCGATCAATTGATTGCGTTGTACACAACCGCCACGGATACAAGTGAGAATAATATAAGGTCCTTCAGTTTTGTTGTGCCAGGGGGCAGAACAATAACGGTGACAGAACATGACTTTAACAGAATACTTCATTTTCCTACAGAAAACCTTGTTCCGGATCCCACAACTGAGGAAATACATGCTTTCTTCACTCTTATCAGAAGTCAACAACCTAACTTCTTGGTGGGAGAGTTCCTAAAGCATTACCTACCAAAGCCATGGAATTTTTTCATGTTTTTACTACCAAGTTAACAAATCTACATGGCATTCCCTTATTCCTTCAAAAGATAGGGTTTGCCATTGCGAACAACAGGCATATTAACATAGGACGGATAGTGATTGATCAAGTAATTCTGTGCATGGGACCACTGGATGAAAGAACAGACATAAATGACGATGTGCTCTGTTTCTATCCTAGGTTCCTACAGCTAATTCTCAATGATATCTTAACAGATAATGAACGGGAGATCTTTGAAGGTGAAGCCAACCAGGAGTGTATGAGAATGAAGAGCAATGCCATAACCGCTCTCATTAGGAAGAACAACTATCTTCCAGGGGTACCCACTGTTCTCACTGAATATCTAAGAACGGTGCCCCTACCACTTCTACCCCCAGGGGAACAGGTAAATCAAGGTAATATTCCACAACCTGAACCTGTAATGGCACCTGAACCAATGGATGTTGATCCAGAGCCCTTAGTGGCCATTCCTGACCAGGAGGTTGCAAACCCACAACCTCTAACCACGGTCGAAGAGCCTTTGGAAGAGCCAAATGAAAACATAAACGAACCTCCTTCCCCTACTATACCCATTAAAGAACCATCCATGAGTGTAGAGGGAGATAGTGCCAAAGCAGCACCACATAAGGAGATACACCCTTCAACAGCAGCTCTGCCTTCCTCTAAAAGGAGAAGAACAGAAACTGAGGCAACTGCTGATACTTCATTTCTCTCATCCAAAGCGCCCTTTACTGATTTTTCTGATGCTGACTGGGCTACGCTAACGAAAGCAATATCTGAACCATTAGCTCAATCAAGTAAGGAAGAATTGACGGAAGCAACTGGTGTTCCGACCATATTACGGTCAGGTTCACTGGTTGAAGGTTCTAAGAACCAAGGGTCTTCACAGACGTCGAGAGAAGGCTTTGACCTAAATGCACAATCTAAAAGGTCATTGTCTACCTCCCCAGATGGAACATATCTGGATCCTGCGGGTAAAGGGTCTGACGTAGGTGCAGATCGGCAACTCGTTGACAGTGAATCAATTACTATTGAGGAGTCAACTGAGGTGGAGTCTTTACTTCGGGATCTCTGCTGTTAAAAGAGCCTGTTTCTAACCCCCTAGAGATTCAAACTCTAGATCCTTTAAAGGATATATCATCTAAGGATGATCAGCAACTTGGTTTATCCAAGGACGGGGACTTGCGAAGCCCCATTGCACCACCGGTGACCTCATTAAGGACGGCTACGGTGATCTCTTCTGCAGGTACAATCAGCACAAAGGATTTGAGTGAAACAAAAACACTTACACCTGGCCTGAGTGGGAAAGGAAAAATGATTCAAACACCGACAGAAACGTTGAGTGTACACCCAGAGCCAAATGTGAGGAGTGACACCCTAACCCTACCTAATATTGATGATCTGCTGTTACCAACAGAAAGAGAGCTACAAGTTCAATCTTCCCTCAAGGAGATGACAGTTCGAGACAAAGAAGGAAATCCAATTTTCAAGGTTCCACTGCGACCTTCCTTTGACCAAGGGATCTCCTCCAGTCAAGACAATGTTTCTTTAAAGTCTATTCAAGAGAAAGTTGACTTGGCTGCAGCTGATTCCAGAAGAACATTCAGGGTCATTGGCAGTGCATCTGGCACTATAACAGGTACGAAGCAGGCAGTTGACTCCTTAAAAAGGAAGCTATGGAAGAACTAGTCGAGCTGAGGATGGACGTCAGGGAACTTAAAGATGGATTCATGAATGAAGTAACTGCACTGTCTCAAGGACATGAAGCTTTGAAAGAAGACGTTCTGGTTATCCGGGATGGTCAAGCGCGGGTAAAAGATGCAATGAATACCCTTTCACGAGTGGAGTCTAAGCTAAACAAGAGGCTGGATCACATGGAAAAGACTACCAACTCAAGATTGGAGAACATTGACCTGTCGCTAGCTTCTATAAATGAGTTTAATAAGCAGCTTATGGATTTCTTGGAGAATCAAGGTGACGGAGTACAGTCTATATGGAGTATGCTGAAGAACCAACAATCTGGACAACCTGGTCCTTCCTATCAGGAACCTGATCCTTCTAATGTCTTTTATGCTGAGGATGCTTTTATCGAGGATTCCTCAACTAAGGGGGAGAAAGTTGGAGAAGGGGTGAAGGATAAATGGGGAGTTTGGGAGACTGTTGAGGCTATTCCAATCAGACAGTACTGGATTGAGGAGCTTGTAGAGGAAGACAAGGAAAGTGAAGAGGAATTTGAGGTCATGCATGAGCAACCTATTCAAGAGGAGCATGAGCCATATTATCCAGAGCCAATAGAACATCCTATCTTGGATGATGATATGGAAGAAGCAAATTCTCTATCACCTGAAGAAGAAGCTGCCTTGGAAGCAATAAGAGCTCAGAGAGCTGCAATAGATGCCAGGCAAGCTGAGAAGGAGAAACAGCAAGGAATTCTGAGAAGTGAAAAGCTAAAGAGAATGAAGGTGTATAATGAAGTGAGGAAGAAGAAGATGATAGATCTGGCAAAGAAAGATGGTACTGAATGGGAAATGGCTTATAAAACCTTTTGCGGAGTTGAAGACGGATTAGAAGTCAACGACGATGCTGAGGTGGGGTTAAAGCAAACGGTGCCTGGAGCTTATTAATCAGTTTTCTGGAGAAAGGTACATTTGTGATTTCCACTAAGTTTTTAGAACAGAGGACATATACAGAATTGCAGGCTATACTCATCAAGATCCAAAGAACTACAAGGCTAAATGAACTGCTCCGTGAGCATGTTAAGGAGATCGTGATGAAAGTCAGTCCAGAGATTACTGAAGATCCTCCAATGGTTAGATTCATGACGAATGACGTGTTCAGAATCTGCTATTTGGCTGAGGACAAACTGAGGGACTACCCAAGCAACTATCTAATCTCAGTTGAGAAGTATCTTAGATCCACTGGATTCTCATCAACGGAGAAGGACAAAGCAGCAGACACTCTTCGAAGATTTCTAATGGAGAATGTTCCTTACTATAGGAAAAGAGTGGAAAGAGGATTGGAAGTGCATACCAGACTGCCAAACATGCCAAAGCTAAACAAGAAAGATGTTAACATTGCATGGTTATGGGCTGGAGTGGGTCAAGAGGTTGAATATATTGGAAGACACATCCAAGGAGCAATCCTTAAACCTGGAGAACCACTGCACTATCTATCAGTGATTGATTATCAAGCTGCTAACTCCGATCCAATGATTGAAGAAGGTGAGATTGGAATGGACTGAATGTTGAAGCAAAGAACAAGAGAACTATCAGCTTAGACTAGAGGAGCAACTTCATTGTAAAAAGTTTACTTGTTTTTTGATTTATGAAATCTGGAAATGTATATATATCTGATCCAGAATGCATTAATATTATTACGCTGTCTTACTTTAAGTAGTTTTATGTTTCCTTAGTTAGTTGAGTTATCCTCGAAGTATTTGCTTGTCGAACTCTATCCAATCAAATAGGGGGAGATTGTAAAGCATAATGTAACATAAGATGTAAAAGAGATAACTACAACTCAACAAAGGACAAGGCAGACAATAGTATTAATAGAAGCACAGGAATCCAGAATCAAAGAAGAAAAGGTAAACTCAAAAAATCAAAATACGTTATGTATTCTTGAAGTCCGTAAACAGGTCACGGAAAGAAGTTCATGAAAATGTTCAAGCCTCAGTGACAGCAAAAGAAACAAGACTTTCAAGACGACAGAAGTATGTGAATGATTTAGGGTTCAGTACCACGGGATTCCAGTGATGAAGCAACCAGAACGACAAGGGACTTATCAGCAGCACTATATTGAAGACATAAAATAAGAATTGATCAGGTGTTATTCATCTGTGAACCAGACCAGTTGCACTAGGTGACGACACTGAAAAAGATCAAGTTGTTTTATCGTCTCAGAAGAAATTGATACTGTCTATTACTTAAACACCCCGGAGCTCAGTGGAATCATTAATTGATAAAAGACAAGAAATAAGTATTCGATGGTTTTTCAAATAAGAAAACTATCGAATGGTGTAATGATGATTCAATGAAAACCATGATTACTTTAATTTAGTATTCGATAGTTTTATTTAAAAAACTATCGAATGGTAAATTAAAGAATTCCATTCGATGGTTTTTATTTAAGGAGCAGGTGAAAAGTATTCTTGTTTACAGATTGAAGTTAAAGATGGACGGCCAGGATTGATTCTTCAATTCTAGTTCGATGGTTTTCAATTCAAGTCTACAATTAATACTGAGAGAAGAGTGTGTCTTCTTCAGTTAAGGATTTCAACACAGAGACATTACTGAGAGAAAGAAGAGCCGGAGAAAATTATCAGAGAAATTAATAGTGCTCAGAACTTGATCATTGTTTTGTATTTGTGTAACCTTAAACTCATTGACGCTAATCTACGGATTAGAAATTGTAACACCCCTCGAGGTTTATATTTATAAAAAGATATATTCCCCGAAACTTGATTTGGTTTGGTGTGTTTGATTTCGTTATAGAACTGAAAGATTAATCCGCGAACGAAATTAAATTATTTGTGAGTATCGTATTCAACCCCCCCCCCCCTTCTACGATACTTTGGACCTAACACCAAACCAAACCAAGATTCGGGGAATATATCTTTTTATAAATATAAACCTCGAGGGGTGCTACAATTTCTAATCCGTAGATTAGCTTCAATGAGTTCTAGGTTATTCACAATCAATACAATGAAAGAGTTCCAGCAGAATTAATGTTCTTAGTATTTTCTCTCTGGATTTTCCTCTCTCTCCGTAATTGCTTCTGTAGTGAATGAACCTGACTGAAGAAGACACACTTCCTCTGTTGTAATTGTAGACTTTGATTTTGAAAACCATCGAACCAAACTTGTAGAAACAATCTTGGCCGTTGGATCTTCATCAACTTGAAAAACAAAGAATACTTTTCACTTGCTCCCTATTTAAAAACCATCGAATGGTTTAAATCAATTTACCATTCGATAGTTTTTAATTCAAAACTATCGAGTGCCAAATTGATTTACTTTGTTTTAAATAGAATTACCTTTAACACCATTCGATAGTTTTCTGAAATGAAAAACTATCGAATTCTTTTTCTTGTCTTTTGTCCTTTAGTAATTACTCCTGAGCTCCTGGGTGTTTAAGTAATAGACTGTATCACTTTCTTCTGAGACGATAAAACAACTTGATCTTTTTAGTGCCGTCAACTAGTGCAACTGGTCTGGTTCACAGATGAATAACACTTGATCAATTCTTCTTCTACGTCTTCAATTCAATGCTGCTGATAAGTCCTTTGTCGTTCTGGTTGCTTCGATTAAATCACTGGAATCCCGTGGTACTTAACCCTAAATCATTCACATACTTCTGTCGTCTTGAAAGTCTTTTTCCTTTTGCTGTCACTGAGGCTTGAACATTTTTCATGAACTTCTTTCCGTGACCTGTTTACGGACTTCAAGAATACATAACGTATTTTGATTTTTTGAGTTTACCTTTTCTTCTTTGATTCTGGATTCCTGTGCTTCTGTTAATATTATTGTATGTCTTGTCCTTTGTTGAGTTGTAGTTATCTCTTTTACATCTTATGTTACATTATGCTTTACACAAGCACTTGTGCTTGGTGTAGCTTCAGCAGTTTCCTCTTTCATGTCCTCAGCCTTGTTAACACTTACAACTAAGGCAACAAATCCAGTTTTCTTTTGGACCTTCTCAATTTCCTCATCCTGCTCCATTTCTAGCTCATATGTTTTTAGGGTTCCATACAACCTTTTAAGAGAAAAATCCTTATACTCTTGAGTGTTTCTCAAGGAAACAGTCATAGGCTTCCACTCCTTTGGCAAAGCTTTGAGAAACTTAAGATTTGAATCTATGATTTGATACACCTTCTCATACAACTTTAATCCATTCAGCAATTTTTGAAATCTACTAAAAGTATCATTCAAAGATTCTCCACTCTTAAAGTGAAAGTGTTCATACTGTTGTATGAGGAACTACATCTTGTTTTCCCTGACTTGCTCAGTCCCTTCACAGATGGTTTGGACAGTGTCCCAAATCTCCTTGGCTGTAGAACAATTAATAACATTCTCAAACATGTCAGAATCAAGACCATTGAACAAAATATGCATGGCCTTCTTATCTTTATGAACAACAATGTTGTCCTCAGGAGTCCATTCTGAAGGTAACTTTGGAATGGTGCTTGGAGCTCCTGCAGGTGCTTGAGCTGTTGAGGTGTTTGCCTTCATTGGAACATGAGGGCCATGATCGATGCATTCTACATATCCTTCATCCATAGACATTAGATGTAAACACATCTTTACTTTCCAGTGAAAGTAATTCTCTTTATCAAGAACTGGTATTTTAACTCCATAATCCTTCTGACCCATGATTCAGATGTCTTTAGATCTTTAAACTTCTTGTTTGTTAGAAGCCTGCTCTGATACCAATTGTTATTCCCAGACAATGAATCAAGATCGTAGAAGGGGGGGGGATTGAATACAATCTTTAAAAATTCTTTGATTCTTGACAAAAATGACTTATTCAGCCTAAAAAATAATACACATTAGGATTACAAAACAGGATTACACATCAGGACTACACATCAGGATTGCATATCAGGAATGCAAATCAGTATTGCATATCGGGATTATACATCAGGATTCCACAAGCATGTTACATTGAGTCTTATCCGTAGATAAGCTACCCTTCTACGGATACTGCAAAAGCATGCTATCCGTTGAAGGCTACATTTTTACTTATACAATTTTCACTAAGTTAATCTAGTTATCATCAAGAAACAACATAGTTCCTAACAAAAGTGAACTTTTCAGTATATAGAGGCATGGTTGGTTCTCTACTATATCTTACTGCTAGTAGACCAGACATCATGTTTGCAACTTATCTATGTGCAAGGTTTCAGTCTGATCCAAAGGAGTCTCATATGATTGCTATAAAGAGGATTTTCAGATATTTGAAGGGCACTCCAAACCTAGGGTTATGGTATCCCAAGGACACATGGTTCAATTTGGTTGGTTATTCTGATGCTGATTATTCTAATTGCAGAGTGGATAGAAAAAGAACCTCAAGAAGTTGCCAATTTCTTGGACAAATGTTAGTCTGTTGGTACAGCAAGAAACAACAATCTGTGTCAACTTCCACAACTGAGGCTGAATACATAGCTACTAGAAGTTGTTGTGCTCAAGTGCTTTGGATTAGAAATCAACTAAGGGATTATGAACTTGTGTTGGAGAAAATTCCTATCATGTGTGACAACACAAGTGCAATATCCATAGTTGCCAATCTAGTCAATCATTCAAGAACAAAGCACACTGACATCATATATCATTTTATCATGGAACATGCATCAAATAGAACCATTGAGTTACATTATGTTACCACAGAGAAACAATTAGCTGATATGTTTACTAAACGTCTAGATGAAACCTCCTTTAATAGGTTTGTTAGTGAGATCGGAATGTTGAATACTTCATCTAATGTTTAAGTAAATCTATTAACTATATAGTTGCAACAGTAAATTTTCACTATCTCAAAATGCTCAATATTTTTGAAGTGAAAATTCGCTGAGTATGATTTATAAATATTTCAGTATTCCGCTGCAAATCTTTTAAAATCATTCTTCTGAATTTTTGAGTTTTATTCTTAAAATTCTGAAAAATTCACAAACCTCTAAGTACTCCAATATTTTCTCCATGAATATTTGAATTATTTGGTAAGAATTTAGAAAAATATCATAAGTGTTGAAAAATGCATACTAGACTTTTTGAATCAGTTCTAACATGAGTTCTCGAATCCGTATATTCCTGACTTCTCGAATGAGCGTGTTTGATTTCTCGAATATGTGTATTTTTGAGTTCTCGAATTTGTTCATTCTAGAGTTCTCGAATCCATGTTTTTGAAGTTCTCGAACTAGTTCTCGATTCAGTTTTCTAGTTTACAAAATATGCAGAATTTTGGATATATGTCAATTAAATTCAAATTTAAAACACTTGTGATTATAAACGTTTCAAATTCATATTTGACACTTTTCGAATGTGTTTTTCCCATGAGATATCGAATCCTTGTATTTTAGAGTTTTCGAATTAGTGTTCAATAAGTCAGAGTTCTCGAATCCATCCATTTTTGGACTTATTGAACCCATTCAAATTGAGTTCTCTAATTGTCACTTGTCGATACAGAACTTATATCTATTTCGATAACTGTCAGTCTCACATAAATACATCCTTCAATTCATTTTATCATTTCTATTCGATATCTCAACCAGTCAAGCCTTTTTCTCTCAAAAACCCTAACACCCAAACTCTCAATTTTCTTCAATTTTGTAAATCAATGGCACCCAGAACTAAGATCTACGTTGTCCCAGACATCACTAATGTACTTGCCATTCCTAGTGATGCTGAAGCAAGTCCAGGCTACAAATTTTTTGCTCGGTTTCTCTCTTAGTCGTACATCAAGGGTGCTTTGTATGAGAACCCAGCCTTTTACCTTGATGTACTACAGGAATTATGGAGCACTGCAGTTGCAGAAGAGATTGCACTAGGAGATAACATGCCAAATCAAGGGCATATGGATAAGCTTTGATGCCAGTGACATGAACAAGGCACTAAAGATTTATGAGGAATATTTTGATGAGAAGGAGTTTGATGTTGAGGCCACAAATGAGCAATTGATTGAATTTCTGGACTTCATCAAATATGCTGACACTTTTGATTTGGGGAAAATATTCAAAAAGAACATCAGGAAAGAGTGGAGCTTTGTCTATGATACAATTCTGAGAGTGTTCACCTGCAGGAAGATTGGTTTTGATCAAGTCAGCCTCTTTGCATAGAAGATTGTCCATTCCTTAGCTTATGGCCAGAAAATCAACATAAGCAAGATCATTATGACTGAACTCTCTCTCAGACTTGGACATCTCAAGAAAATTGGTAATGAAAATAGGATTCGTTACCCTAAATCCATGTCCAAAGTTCTACTTGGCTCATTGGATTCTATAAATAAGGCAGATGTAAAATTAGAGATAACAACCTATATGGATGATGTTTTTAAGACTTACAAACTGCCAAAACCTACATTTCATTCCTTGAGTGAGGCAAAGAGAATCAAACTTGAGGGAGATCAAAAGCAAGTTACCACTGATTCTCTTAACCCACCCTCACAACCATCTTTGACCATAGAACCTAAACTGCCAACTGCACCGTCCTCTCAAAAGGATGATGTTAGTAAAAATAAGAAAATAAAGGCACCTCAGGATCCCTTTTCTCTTCTAACTAAGGTTGCATTGGTTGTTGAGAGAGAGACCGTTGTGTCACCTTCACGCCAACCAAAGAAGAAAACCAAGAAATCAAAAACCACCTCTTCAGTCACTCAAATGGCTGAAGTTGTAACATCAGGGGAACACTCACTACTAGATGCATCCTCTCAACAGGGTGTATCTATTGAAACAATCATTCACCCCAATGCACCTACTTGTAATGAGTCAGCACATGGTGGAAATAAGGAAGGCACTACACTTGGAAATAAGGAAGGCATGCTGGGGCATATCCTAATGACACCATCACAAATATAGGGGCTCTAGAAGTTTTTACTTCGTCCCCTGTGCATGAGAGTACTTCACCTGTCAGTCACATTATTCACAATGTGATTAACAATATCTCTTCACAAAGATATGCAAGTGAGGAAACAAGTCATCCCATGCAAATGGAGGCTTCCTCGCCTCTCATAGAGATTCCATCTTTGAGTCATCAAATAGACATCCCTACTACTCCATCTGTGGCAAATTAAAGGTGCATCTAAGCAATTAGATGTTCAAATTGCCACAATCTCTAACTTGGTACATATTCCAATTCTTGAATGGCTGCAGCCTGTCAACCCTTAAGACAATGCAGGACAATCAATTGACTATCCATTGGTAGAAACTCCAAAAGATTTAGATGATCTCTATATGGACCAGTTACATGGGATACAAACAATGATTCAACAGTATGCCACAACCTCTCTCCCAAATGATCAGTAAAATGCTATTCTACTTGCTCATCATGAAGACATCAAGGAGCAAAGGGAGAAGATAGTGGATGAAGCTGAAGAATATGGCAATGTGGATGCATGGCTCACTGAAGATGCTCAAGTGGACTTGGAGGAAGCACTTAGAGACATCAGGCAGGAGTATTTGACCTCAATTGGCTCATCTGCAAAAGAGATTACTCCTGCACAAATGTATCATATCATGAATGAGCATCACAAGTTCCATATCAAATCATTGCATCAAGTTGGCAAGGGCCTTCTGTGACAACTCAGGTCAAATCCCGAGCCTTTTTTGAAAATCGGTTCGAGTCCCGATCACGAGTCCGAAATAAGCTGAAGCCTACTGGCCCAAATGTAGCCAACTTGGGAAACGACTAGCCCACTACAGGCCCCCAAAAGATCATGAATTTTTGGTGCTTGTTGTTAGTAGTACCTTGCCTTATAAACTGAACATGAGTCCCAAATCTACTCGATGTGGGACTAGGGTGTTACAAACTCCCCCACTTAAACTCCTGACTTCCTCGTCAGGCCTGAACGGATAGCCCATAGGTTCGGATTGTTCCTATCTAGCCATTGTGGGATAATACCGGCCGGCTTCGTATCCCCACCTCTGGCAACTTACATTGACAAGATTTCGAGAGTCGGCTCTGATACCATATGTGACAACCCAAGTCAAATCCCGAGTCTTTTTCAAAAATCGGGTCAAGTCCTGATTCCGAGTCCGAATAAGCTGAAGCCTAATGTCCCAAATGCAGCCAACTTGGGTAATGACTAGCCCACCACAGGTCTCCAAAAGATCATGATTTTTTGGTGCACTTAGTAGTATTACTTTGCCTTATAAACTGAACTAAAATCTCAAATCTCCTCGATGTGGGACTGGGGTGTTACAAACTCTCCCACTTAAACTCTTGACATCCTCGTCAGGCCTGAACAGAGAGCCCATAGGTCCAAGATCGCTCATCCCTATCCATTATGGGATAATACCGGCTGGCTTCGTGTCCCCACCTCCGGACTGTTGGGCCCCTAGCAAGCCATAACTCCACATTAGTATGATATTGTCCGCTCTGGGCCAAGCCCGCACAGATTTGTTTTTGGGCATACCCCAAAAGGCCTCATTCTAATGGAGTTTATTTGGTTGATTATATACAAGAGTATTTTCTCTTTTCTCCTCGATGTGGTACTTGGGTTGACACCACCCAACAATCCTCCCCTCAAACAAAGAACCACATAACCCGTGGACTTACACCCGCGATAAATCTGTCTACATCTTGCACCGCTACGATTAACCTCGCCAAACCCGTCACTTGAAGACCATCAAGAAGATTTTCAACACAAGGCACCCAACAGATCTCCAATTGCCACCGAGGGGTCACCAACATCGAACAACCGCAACCCATTACCCCCAAGATCCAACTCCCGAACCATGGGCTCTGATACCACTTGTTGGGCCGATAGAAAGCCATAACTCCACATTAGTATGATATTGTTTGCTCTGGGCCAAGCCCGCACGGATTTGTTTTTGGGCATATCCCAAAAGGCCTCATTCTAATGGAGTTTATTTGGCTGCTTATATAAAAGAGTATTTTCTCTTTTCTCCTCGATGTGGTACTTGGGTTGACACCACCCAACATGGACCTCTGTCCATTGCGGGATAATACCACCAGTCCTCGTGTCCCCACCTCCGGCAACTTGCGTTTACAAGCTTTAGAGAGTTGGCTCTGATACCATATGTGACAACCCATGTCAAATCCCGAGTCTTTTTCGAAAATTCGGTCAAGTCCCGATTCCGAGTCCGAATAAGCCGAAACCTACTGTCCCAAATGCAGCCAACTTGGGTAACGACTAGCCCACTATAGGCCTCCAAAAGAGCATGATTTGTTGGTGCACTTAGTTGTTAGTCCTTGTGTATTGCAGAAGGGGGGGGATGAATGCAATAATGATAAAATTCAATCTAAATTTCAACAACTAAAATCAAGATTAAACGTTATCAGCAATATATGCAATCACGAACAGTATTCAGTAAGAACAAGATTCACAAAATAAATGTTTTATTTATTTTGCAAAGTGTTGCTACAACCTCAAGAAAGAATTCTCGAGCTTCGGGTTTTCTTCAAAGACACTTGCTTGTCTTCGTTACAATTCTAGAATGAATTGATAGTAGGTATAAGACTAACCCTATCACTATCAGTCACGGGTTTGTGAAGCTGCTGTCACTGTCAAGTGGCAGCTTCTTACAGATTGTCTTACCCATGTGACTTTCCTAAATTGCTAACATGTCAGATATACATTACAAAGAAAGCAACCTAGATTCATTCCATTTCCAGCTAAACCAATTCAGCAGATAAAGACTTGACCTTGCTCTTGAATTGATTCGCTTTTGTTTTGCAGTGCTTGAAGCTTCTGTCGTAGTCTTGCAGACTTGGTGTAGCTTAGGGATACTGCATCACGCCTGTTTCTTGAACATTTAAACTGTCACGGGATTTGACTGAGAAAGATACCTAGCATAAGGATCTTTATTGAGACAGTTACTTTTGCCGCAAAGCTTGCTGTCACAGGAATGATCTTTTGGTGACAGTATGAGTTCCCCGCATAGAGTGCTGTCGAGGATCCCAAACTTGCTGTCGAGGGCAATAGTTGCTGTCGCGTAGTCTTTCGCCAATGTTGCTGTCAGAGTGAATATGCTGTCGTGACTTGCAACATTCTGTCTTCTTGTAATCTTACTGTCACAGCTTTAGGACAATAACCTTTATTCATGTTGTCATCCAAAAAGCATTCTTTGAGGCTTGAACACATAAGTGAACTTCTTTCAAACAATACAACTAGAATAACATTACATACTGATTACAAGAACATACTTTGGCTATGACAGTATGTTCTACTTAATTTGAAAAATTAAGTACAATCAAAGTTAAGTTATTTCAATGCTATCACCCATAAATCCCAACATTAGTAATATTACTTTGCCTTATAAACTGAACTAAAATTCTAAATCATCTCGATATGGGACTGGGGTGTTACACCTTCTCTCATCGCTAGCTTCACATAAGGCAACTGTCAAGTCTAAAATGACTAAGGCTCACACTGAATTGAGGATGATGTTTCCTATCATCTCAACTCTCAACTCTCAGAATGATGCCAATAAAAGGAAATTCTCATCCATTGACACTGAAGTGAGCTCTCTCAAATTTGTACAAAAGGAACTCTATGATGCCATTGACAGACAACTTAAATTCAGCACTGATGTGTCTGCAATGATCAAGGTTCTTTTTAGAAATACATATGGTGACAAAATTCCTACTGAAGTTCCAATGAGGGAGATGGCAACTACAGACTACAACCACCTCATTCAACAGGCTAAAGATGCCTTTCATGCCAAGGTTTATGGAATCCCTCCTTGATTTTCTACATCTTCTTAAATGAACCCTGAGATTGCAGGATTGCAAAAATAAATGACATCTCTCAAGCAGGCCAATCAAGACCTAGCTACTTCTGTAACTCTCTTGGGTGAGAAGCATGATCAAAATTCCAAAGATCTCAATCACACTCTTCAAGCTCTTCAAAATCAATTGGCACTATTTCTACCCTCCTCAACTGAGGCACCTGCTAACAAGCCTAAAGGGGAGATAAAAGTGCTCAATAAAGCATCTAAAGTCAAGAAAGCTGAAGAGATGGTGGTTGAGCAACATAAAGAAGAAAAAAATGATCTAATTGTTGAACAAGAGATTAAGGATAACACCCCTTTGAAGAGAAAAACAAGATCAACTTCATCAAGAGATAAAGGAAAAAACAAGCCAGTGAAAAGTAGCAATGTTAGCAATGTTGAAGGAGCACAAGTCGTGACAACTGTTGAGAAAAAGACTCTGGACCATGAACTTTTGGTCACTTATAATGTGCCAAAAATTATCAAAGATGCAAGGAAAGAGGATTCCATCAAGTTCAAGGGAGTTCTCACTCTACTAAAAGCTCAAGAGACTGCAAATCTAGAAGAATTTCATGATTATGCTTTCTTTGAATTCTTAGAGACTCTAAAGATACAAGAAGGGTCAAATCACTTCAAGTATATCCTAGCTCTGCAAAAGGTAATTATAAGTGTCACAATCAGATACATGCAAATTTTTTAGGAGAATCCATTTAATGTGATCAACACTTCAGAAAAGCAGACTGTTCTTCAAACTCCTCACTACTTGTTCCATCTTCACATTGAAACTATCCAAAGCTTGGCCACAATGGAGATGGAGATCATTCAGAGCAAAATAGAGAAGGTTGGACCAATTGAGAATAAACATCTCTATGATGAAATTGAGAAGCAAAAGAAAGAACATCTACCTGAAGTGATCTCAAATCCATTATCCATTTTGTATCAAACAAAGAGTGGTATAGCTGCATTAAGAGTACCTGGTCATCTCCAATTTGAAATAAAATCTCTCATCATACATTTGGTAGATCAAATTTCAAAGAGAGAGAATCTTACTGATTGTGAAATAGAGGTGCTATCAATATTAAGAATCTACATTGCTAGCCTAGTTGATTTGCCACCTCCAATTGCTTCAAGAAGGAATGACAGAGATGATGGAAGTGATAAGGATGTTCATGGAAAAGGGACTGATAAGGGCGGAAGTTCATCAAGGAGCAATAAGGATGGAAAGAATGATAAGAAAGACAAAAGGGATGGAGATGATAAAATAAATGGTGATGGAGGAGCTGAGAAGACTAGTTCATCAAGACACTACAGAATAAGAAGGGATCAACGGCAAACAAAGGACAATATTGATGACACTCTTGCCATTTTACAAGACTCAATGTCTAGGGTGGATGTAATTAATACCGATCCTCAAAAGTCATACCCATAGTTTCTGAAACTGTTGAGTCACCTCCAACTCCAAGAAAAGCAAGTCCAACTGAATTGAAGAAGAAGAAGTCTCCTTCTAGATTCCTTGTGAAAGCTACAACCACATGACTGATAAAGAAAAAAGATCAACAAGAAAGCTAAAGTTGGATTGTAGATGTCTGAGAGTGCAATTGAAAAGATTGTCACTTCAATGAAAATCAAGTTAGTTCCAGCTCACAGGAGAGGTCTGAGAAAAAGCTTCACTAGTGAACCAAGTGAAAATCCACTAGATATCTTACCTCTAGATTCATATATTGAAAAATTAGACATGAGAAGAATTGAAGCTAGTAGGATCTGGGGAGTAGAAATTGAGAACAATGAACTTGAAGCAAAATTCATGAATGGGACATCCAAAAAGATTATTCTTTCCAATGACAAATGAGAAAATATTTATGAACTAATCAGAGTTATCAGTCTTCTAGATGATTCTGATTCAGTTCATAAACTGTGGAAAGTTAGTCTAGCTGAAGATTGAAAAAGCTGAAAAGAGACAGAAAGACTAGGAGAGGAGAGAGAAAGAATTGGAAGAAATTGAAAGAAATTCTGAAGAATACAGAGCTCAAGGCAAATCACAAATCTATGGTAATCCTCCAATTCTTGATCTAAATGATAGGACTGGTAGAACTACAAAAATCAGGATTCAATTTCTTAATAGCTATCCAGTGCCTATGTTGAAAAGAGTAATTGAAGCCTTGAAGGACTCACCATTAATTGAAGAAATGATCATAGTACAAGACTACAAGATCTTTTTTAATGATATTGAAATTAAGACTTGTGCGCCACCTCCTCCTCCTTAAATTTCATATTCTATATCTATACACAAGCTCTCTTTACTTGTTCATAATGTATATATATGACAAGTGCTTAATTCTGCAATTTGTACTTTAATGAATATTTTGTTAATTGTAGATAGACTTGTTATCAGGAGTGAATTTGTGATTAATTGTCTTTCTCACAAATTGGGGGAAATTGTTAGTCATGGAGGCATTCATGTAAACATACAAATAACAAGCCTATAGTATTGTGTCACTTTGTGTCACTTACTTGATCCTTTAACTAGGGGATCCCTTTATTTCCAAAGGTTCTATAATATGTACTTGGTTCAAATGTAATCCCAATGTTTGTAACTATCAAATAAGTCCTAAATATGACTTGAAAGAAGATCACAAGATGTGTCTCAAGGAAATTGAAGACAAATTGAAGAATAAAGAAGTTGCCGTAATGGAGATTGAAATTTGGATAGGTCATGATTAGAGAAGTCAAAAATGAACTGATTCGGGAAGTCACCAATTCGAGAAGTACCACATTGAAGATTCGAGAAGTGAAGAAATGTACTAATTCGAGATGTCAAAGATTCAAGAAGTCAATATACTGATTCGAGAAGTGCTAGGAATAACTAGTTCGAGAAGTGAAGATAGCTAATTCGAGAAGTGAAGATAGCTAATTCGAGAAATCAGTTTGTACTGTTTCGAGAAGTCAAGACATCGAACCAAGCATTTCAGAGATATCGAATGGTGAACTTAACAAACTTTCTAATCAGCAACAGACAAAGAGTTTGGATACAAAGAATCAAATCAAACCAAGACACTTGCAATGGTCTCAATCGTTGCAGTATGCACATGGAAAGCCTACAAAGAAGCTCAGAGAGTCAGTCAAAGAGAACAACTAAAGATGTGGACTTGGTAGTATGCAAAACAAGATATGTTCACAAGATGCCAACTTTCACCAAATTAGTATAGATAGAGTTTGACAATATTTTTTTCTATTACTAGTTTTGTAAAAGTAAGCTATGTGCAGTTTTATAAGTACAGAGCTTCCTTGTTTTTAGTTGTAAATTTCAAGTTAAAATTTAGAAAGTTGTATCTCTCTGAGAAAAACAAAGCTGAGAAATCACTTTCGAATTCACAGTTTGTTATCTTTAATCTAATACAATATTGGATTTAAAGTAAATCTGTGTGTTGTTCTTATTCCGCATTTTTTAGTATACAACACACATTTTCAAGTTACAAGTAATTAAGATTCAAAATGAAGATAATCAAAGAAACGACAGATAATATATTCACCCTCCCTCTATATTATCTTCAAGTCGGTTATTATTATAATATAAAAGAGAAAACATTCATCTTCCCCTGTTTCTTTGGCTTTGTTAAAGCATTTGAAATGTATCACTTGCAAAAAATATTACAGTAAAGAATATCGTTCGTTTTTGTCAGTCACATTTGCTAGTGGCCGAAAGGGATAATGCATGCAAATAGGATTCCAACTTTTTTTCTTAATCTTCTTTACATAGTTTGGCAAGATTAGTTTCACGAACATCCTCTCACATACAGTATGTCGTCGCAATGAGTTTAAAGTTAGTAGATTCCTCTAATCATACACTAACATATGGATCAATTAACTAATTATAAGAATGAGCATCTAATTTATAAGTTTGTGTTTTTTTATAAAAAGAATGAAGAAGTACGACTGCTTTATGCCTGTAGTAATATTCTAAGGTTTACATACTTTATTGAATTGGAAAGCCGTAGTAAACGCTTTAAAGCTTCTACTTTTAGATGTGGATTTAAAATATACTCCTATACACATTGTATATGATCACTTGTGATCATTTTTTGCTATAATCATTAATTTAGAGGCTGCCAAAACCGATTTTTTTATGAAAAATACTAGAGGTCCCAAAAAATACCCCAATTTTTTTTATCAAATTCTTGTATAACTAGTTTACTAAGTTGCGATTTGCAGCGGGTTTATAATAATATCTCTAAATTTTCTCAAAAAATATTCTACAAAATATGTTTTTAAATAAAATAATATTTCTAATATAAAATTAAGTTTTGTTTTGAATAATATATATATATATATATATATATATATATATATATATATATATATATATATATAAATTTCTAGATCGTTCAATCAAAAACTACAATTATATCTTAAGAGATATTAAAATCTTCACTACCTCCAAATCTACTCCCAGTAAAAAAAATCAAAAAATATGTACAAACATCTTTTTTGTTGCTGGGAGAATTTTTTATTAATAATGATCTCTTTTTGTCAAAACAAATAACAACAACTTCTTTCTTTTAAAAAAACATTTAATGACTTCTTCTCAATGTTTCGTATTCTTGCATGACTTTTGTTATAGATGCACCGACTTATTGAATTTTGTTAAAAATGCACAAATTCTTCAGTCGAATAAATCTTAACATGATTTTTTCGAAATACATACACTATAAATTTCTTAATATACAATTTTCGTGTATGAATTACATAAAATATTTTACTAAAAGATATAATCTTTTCTCATACAAATTAGAGCAATAATTATCTAAACGTTAAAAAACAATGATAAAATTTGTTTTTGAAGACACGATGAATTCTCCACTTTCGAGTTACCTTGTATACAGGTGTATCAAACTATAAATTCAAATCTAATAACGTACACACATAAACATATAAATCAATTCACAACTGAATGTACATGAAAATCACTTTGCTCGACCTATTATTTTAATTGATTAACTAATGAATCCCCTTTCTTATTAATCTATGTCTTAACTCAATCAACACTAATAGCAAATAACTTGTATTGTCAAAGATTTTAATATGATCTTGCATTATGATACAAACATTAGTGATATTTAGTTTGCTCCATCAGTAAATATCTATTGTATATTTACTTTCTCTATTAGTAGAGATTTTTATTATATTTATTTTCCTCTATTAGTAGAGATTTTAAATGCAAGAATATTGAAATTGTATATTTAGTTTTCTCCATTAGTAAATATTTAAATGACAATTGAGTTTTTTTTTCTAGTTTTTGGTATTAATTACTTAATTTCTTATGCAAGACCAATCTAATTTATTAACTTCTTATTTACCAAATGTTCCTGTATTTTCTATTATATTACATAAAAAAAGAAATTTTAGGAGAATAGTATGTTAAGATAGTAATTTCATTAAAAAAATATTATGAGAATATTTAGATAATAATAGAGGAAAGTTCAAAATAATGTAAGGTAATACACTTTTTTTCTAATTTAGATATTTTGAAGGTAAGAATATTATAATTGAATATTTAGTTTCTTGCATTAGTGATATTTAGTTTGCTTCATTAGTAAAGATCTATTGTATATTTACTTTCTCTATTAGTATAGATTTTAAATGCAAAAATCTGAGAGCGTCACCTATTAGTAAAGATCTATTGTATATTTACTTTCTCAATTAGTAGAGATTTTAAATGCAAGAATATTGAAATTATATATTTAGTTTCCTCCATTAGTAAATATTTAAAAGACAATTGAGATTTTTTCTAATCTTTGGTATTAATTAATTAATTTCTTATGCAAGACCGATTTAATTTCTAAACTTCTTATTTGCCAAAACGTTCATGTATTTTCTATTATATCACCTAAAAAAAAGAAAGTTTAGGAGAAAAGAATGTTAAGATATTAATTTCATTTGAAAAAAATATTATGAGAATATCAATATACTTATATAAAGGAGAAGACGAGGACGGTGATGTGACGCCTCTCAAATCGCTTCAATATATTTTTCTAATTTTCTCAATTTTTTGAATAATTAATGTTAAAAATCCGAAAATATCTCAATTGACTTTAAAATCTTTACTAATGGAGGAAACTAAATATACAATTGTAATATTCTTGTCTTCAAGATCTTTATTAGTGGAGAAAACTAAATATACAATTCTAATATTTTTGCCTTTAAAATCTTTACTAATGGATGAAACTAAATTTACAATTTTAATTTTAATAGTCTCATAAATTATTTTATTAGAAAATATCTTAATTGCCTTTTAAATTTTTACTAATGGAGGAAAGTAAATATACAATTTTAATATTTATGCCTCTATAATATTAGATAAATTCTCAATTTTCTTTTTACTATTTTCTAACGGAGGAAAATAAATATAGTATGTTAATATTCTCATAAACGCTCTCTATTGATCCAATCAATCAAATATAAGAGAAGACGAGGGCGGTAAAATTTTTAGGATCTTATGTTAAAACTTCCTTATTATTTTCAAACTTGATAGAACTTTCTTTTATTATTTTCAAACTTGATAAAACTTTCTTTGAATTAGAAAATTACAACTTCCTTATTATTTTCGAATTTGTAGTATCTTATGTTAATAATTGAAATTTTCTCTTTTATTATTTTCAAACTTGATAGAACTTTCTTTTATTATTTTCAAATTTGTAAGATTTGAGGAACTAGAAAATTACAACTTACTTATTATTTTCAAATTTGTAGGATCTTATGTTAAAACTTCTTTATTATTTTCAAATTTGTAGGATCTTATGTTAATAATTATAATTTCCTTTTATTATTTTCAAATTTGTAAGAATAGAATTGGAAAATTGCAAATTTGTAAGATATAATGTTAATTTCTTTATTACTTTCGAATTATTAGTATCTAATGCATTATTATTTACAACTTTCTTTTGTATTTTTAGAATTTGCAATAATTATTCATATACGAACCCTAACTCAAACAGTTTCTTTCCTTCCTCGACATCTTTTTTAACGACTAAAGAAATAAGAAAAGTTGTATAACTTTTACAAATTAACTTAATATCTGAAAGGTAAGTTACTATTTAATACTTTTTTGACTTTTAATACAAACACCTATAAATTAAAGGTAATTCATAACAAAAAAATTACACCGAAACTTTTTTACATAGCTCCAAATCTTTACAACCATATTTAAGATCAATATAACTATGGCCTACACTATGTTGGATTCTTTGAACGAGAGTACGAGTGTGTTGAATGTGTGAATAATGATAAAAGTTCGGTAAATGATCAAGATGAAACGGGGAATTCAAAAGAAAATCATAATTTTATGTTAGGAATATTATTTTATTTAAAAACATATTTTGTAGAATATTTTTTTAAAATATTTAGAGAAATTTTTACAAAGCCGCTGCGAAGCGCGGCTTAGTAACCTAGTTTAGATAATAATAGAGGAAAGTTCAAAATAATGTAAGGTAATACACTATTTTTATAATTTAGATATTTTGAATGCAAGAATATTATAATCGAATATTTAGTTTCCTCCATTAGTGATATTTAGTTTCCTCCATTAATAAAGATCTATTGTATTTTTACTTTCTTCTTTAGTAGAGATTTTAAATTCAAAAATATTATATGTTTCCTCTATTAGTAAGCATTTAAAAAATAATTGAGATTTTTTCGTATTTTTAATATTATTAATTCAAAAAATTGAGAAAATTAGAAAAATAGAACGAAGCGATCTGAGAGCGCCACCTCACCGCCTCCGTCTTCTCCTTTATATAAGTATATTTTATTAATTCAAAAAATTGAGAAAAATAGAAAAATAGAACGAAGCGATCTGAGAGCGTCACCTCACCGCATCCGTCTTCTCCTTTATATAAGTATATTGATGATTGGTAAATTTTCTACCAATATAATAAGATCACACGTGCATACAAATGCGCTCTCAAATTATAATTCGACATTTGACAATCACCTTATTTGAATTTGTTTTTGGAAATCTATCACTACTCTTTTTTTATCAAAAATTTAGCATTCTACATTCTACACTACCTATCACTACTCTTTATAAAAATTTTGGGAATTATATTTTTTTATACATTCTACATTATTTAGCGGTTTGCACTGGTCACGCTAATAACTGATTTGAACATCAATTTTTTAGCATAATATAAAAAGCAACTTATTTACCATCTGGCCTACTTAATTTGATATTGTTAAAGTATTATATGTTTTATTATAGATAAAATGTATTTGGTGAATGGAAAAGAAACTAGTATAATTGGTAACGTTTTACACAATTACTATTGGTCATTGCTATTATTTGTGCTACTTATTAATTTTTTTTGACCGAATATTTGTGCTACTTAAGATAAGTGCGGTGTACGGGTTCTTTTTTTTTTTTTTTGAAATAAAGGTGTTAATTCAATAATAAAAAGCCATACGGCATCTACACCAATGATCGAGTCGAACAAACAGTAATTTACAATCGCATGTTCTCATGAAGAGACAGTTAAGCGATATTTTGAAGATAAAGTATATACAAATACAAGTACCCACTTTGTGCATCCTCGTTGGATTACTGATACCCCCTTCATCATGCCCCGATGGAGCTATCGTTTGAGCTATCGACCAAAGCTGCAATGCCATACAAAACTTTATCACTAAATCAAGACCCCCGCTCACAATTAAGAAGCGAATAACAAAATCAAAACCATAAAAATCCATCAAAACCAAAAAAATCCAGCAAATCTGAAATCCCGGATATTAAAACACACCAAACACACAAAGAACACACCAAACTCTCACAAGGAGAGATAAACTAGACCCAAATAAATTGGGAAAACTCTCACCAACAAGGGAGATTATTGAAAAACAAGAACAAAAACAAAGGAAATTAAAAGATTTGGGGCTTTCCACCGGTGAAAACCGATGGAAGCCCCGACGATTAGGCAAGAAAAAGAGGGGAAAAGTGAGGCCGCTGTGGAGAGAAAAAAAATGGTTGTTATGACCCACAAAATTTTGTTTCTAGGTTCTAACTAAAAGTTAACATTAATGTACGGGTTCTTTTAATAGTTATTTCTAGTTTAACTTAATATCCTTTCAAAAAAAGTTTAAATTAATATAAGTTTTAATCATGTTAATTAGTTTCCGTAATAAAATTGGTAAATTTTATATTGATTACAATAGTATACTTATACGGTTATAATATTACTTATATATTATTAGATATACTAGCTTAAAACTCGTGTGATACACGTATTGTTTTTCATATTATTTACTTTTTAATATATTATTAATTGTATTTGTTAAAAAAAGTAAATATGCATGTTAAAAAATGTAATTTTTTTAAATAATTAAAAGAATTAAAATAGGGTTTTAAATAAATAATTAATGGTTTTCCCGTGATATTTTTGGAAAATGTGGGATTCTAGTAAGAACAAATAGAAAAGATAACACATTTTAGTTGAAAAAGCTAATTGTCTGTGATATTTTTGAAAAATTAATGATTTTATTAGTTTTTAAATAGTTAAAACCGGTGTTGTAAAAAGCGGGAATCGGAGTTAATCGGTGAAGGCACCGTCCAGGGGTAATCGGGGATTAATCGGAATGATTAATCGGAATAAATTTAATAATATTTTTTATATACAATTATAAAATTGTTTCGTTATTTCAACTAAACATATGTTATTATCATATATTTATGCAAATATGTTAAAAATGTTATATAATTGTAATAAATAAAATTTTGAAGTTTAACTTTTCAATTAGAGATCAATTTAAGAGGAAAACTTAAGAGAATTTACGATTTAGGCATCTAAAATTATAATTATATGTACAAAAATAATGGTTTTCCCTATTGTTTAATCAAGTTTCTACCTTTTAAATTTTTTATTATTTTTTTAAATTTTAACTATTTTTTACTATTTTTAATAATTAGCCCCATTTTTGACGATTCGGCCGATTTTTGACCGTTTTTATGAAAAAACGATTAATTGACCGATTTTCGCTTAATCAGTTCGGTGGCCTGCCGTCTAGCGATTAATCCCGATTAATCGCCGACTTTTAGAACACTGGTTAAAACTATTAAAATAGGTTTTAAAATAAATAAATATGGATTTACCCGTGATATTTTTGGAAATGAGAGGTTTTATTGCATTTGTTAAAATAAATAAATATGCATGTAAATAGGTAAACTTTTTTCAATAATTAAAAGTACTAAAATAGGTTTTAAAATAAATAAATAATGATTTTCCCGTGATATTTTTGGAAAATGACGGGTTTAAGTAAGGAAAATAAAAAAGGTAACACGTTTTAGTTGAAAAAGTTAATTGTCCGTGATATTTTTGAAAAATTAGAGAATTTTTTTAGTTTTTAAATAATTACAAGAATTAAAATATGTTTTAAAATAAATAAATTAAAATATATTTTAAAATAAATAAATATGGGTTTACCCGTGATATTTTTGGAAAAAGATGGGTTTTTGTAAAGAAAATTAGAAAATGTAACACGATTTAGTTTAAAAACATAATTGTCCCTGAATGAAGTGATTTTGTTACAAAAAAATAAAAACAATTAATGTGTTTTAGCTGAAAAAGGTAATAAGTTATAAATAATTAATTTTAATTATTATTTATTTTTATAGATAATAAGGGTAATTAGGTAAATACATGATGTATCAAAAAACTGTACCGATCAACTAAAATTTTAATATTTCGTCTTTAGTAATACTAGATTAAAACCCATGTGAAGCACTGATTGTTTTTAATAATTGTTATTTTTATGATTCACGTTTAATATTTTATTAACTACATTTGTTAAAAAAAGTAAGTAGCCATATTATAATGGATAAATTTTTTTAAATTATTAAAAATATAAAAAATAAATTTTAAAATAAATAAGTAAAGAATTGCCCGTGATATTTTTGGAAAAGGAAAACTTTTTGTAAAGAAACGTAGAAAAGTAAAATATTTACGTTGAAAATGGTAATTGCCCGTGATATTTTTGGAAAAGGAGGATTTTGTTAGAAAAAATAGAAAAATTAATGTGTTTTAGCTGAAAAAAGCAATTAGTTACAAATAGGTGATGTTATTATTTAATAATTTAATACCGATCAACCAAATTTTTAATGTTTCGTATATTATATAATAATACAAGCTTAAAACCCGTGCGATGCACGGATTGTTTTAATAATTGTGTTATGGAATAAAAACTAGGGTGTAATTAATGCTTAGGTTTGAAAGTTTTCGAGCTTTAATGCCTATTCTCGTGTTTCGTGACTAAATCGGTCCTCACAAGTGAAAGATGTGTGTCCTAAATCCAATCATGGATGATGAGTTAGGAGACACTTTGTTCAATCTGATTCAAGTTTGTTTATATTAATAAAATGGTAATATGTTTTATAACAGGCTTTATCTATTTAAAGTGTTTAAATTAGATGATCCATAGTATAGAGTAAAACGTTAAATAGTTCCTGGTCGTAGGATAATTAATTGGTAGTTAATTAATCCGCAAAGATCGGTACATACTATGTTTGCTTCATTATGAAGGATGTATGTTCTCATAGGCATTTGTGTGGTGACACTATAGCTAGTATGTAGGTGCTTATTAGGAATAAGTTAACTGAACATGACTTGATCAGTTGAACAACTAATGGAGTTCACTCATGTGTCAGTAGTTATAGTACCCGGCTGATTAGTTACAGAGCTGGAAGAAGAAGACCGTTCAACCACTTGTGCTTTCAGAAGTTCTTTCTCAGCCTGGGTTTCTTGGAGTTGTTTCTGTAGAGCAGCAATCTGAGCTAACAATGAAGCAGTGTTTGTGTCGGTGTGTGCACTCACCTCAATTTATCTCAGTGGTGTTTCACTCAGCTCACGTGCTTGGGTATCACTCTATGTTTCATTCTGATTTCTAACTACAAGCTGTCTATCCAGATTCTCAGATGATGTACCTGCAGGAAAAATCACCCTAGCCCCTTCTAGAGAGGTCAGTGGTGGTGCAATAGGAGTTCACAAATCCCAGTCCCTAGTGAAGTCTAACAAATCATTTTGATTTGAGAACTGAATTGCTTCAGAGTTAGACTCACCAGGTTGCCTTCCACTTTCTCCAGTAAAAATTGCAAGTGGAAAATCCCTTTGGGGAGCCAGAGATGTTCCCTCTAGGAGGGGAGAAAATGATTCTATTATTGATGACAAAGAATCAGATTTTCCCTCTGATGCCTGTGAAGGGACTTCTACCTTAACTATGGTAGGCACTATATCAAATTCTATGTGCTCTCCTAACCATGTGTCCTGAGTTTCATCTGGTATAATGTCTTCTCCCATCGTGAGTAACGGGAGTGTGCTTGACTCTGTACAGATTGCCATGGCCCTATGGCTTCGTTCAATAGATTCACCCTGTTGAGAGGGTGTCTCTAGATATTGTTCATTGGTCATATTAAAATCCATATCCTGTTGGGAGGATACAGATGGGCTAACAGTTGTCTCCCTGTATGTTATTCTTTTCTTGGGTGGTGGAGACAGAGCTGTGGGATCTCTCGGTGTATTTTCATCACTAGCACTTCTGTGTCTGACATTAACATTAAGTTCAGGTTGAGTGGTTAAAGGAGTTGACTCAGTGTTTGGCTCTATGACCGGGGATAGAGCTTGTGGTTCTACAAACTCATGGTCAGCCCTATCAACCTCTTGGGTTTCAACAATATTGTCAGAAAAAGATCCAAAGTTAGGAAATACTACATGTATTGGAGTGGCATCTGAAGTTCCAACAGGGGTGGAGTGATCCACTGAAGGTTGTTCCTCAGGAACTGGAAATCCATAAGTAGGAAGAGGAATGAATTGAGTCATATAAGGTGTAATGACCACGTGAACAAATAGATATTTGAAAGATGTGTTTAGTCTTTGGAAAAATTTGACATGAGTAGTCTGCGAATTTTCAGAAATACTATGACTAAACATCTGTTTGTGAGCATCAGAAAGAACATGATTAATCATTAAAGTGAGGAAACGAGGATAAAAACATTTGTAAAGCATCACAAAGAATATCTCTGTTTAGTGTATAGTGTGTGTCACTGATAGTGAATGTGAAAGAAGATAAATAAGTAGACACAATGGCAGTAGAACACAAAAGCCTCAAAGGTTCCTGGTTTAAATCAGCATTAAGACAGATTGCATGTCTAATGATAGAATGCTCATTTAAAAACTGAATCCAAGGCCTGAAACGTTCAAATGAACATTTTAGTGGATCAAAATAACCAAGAAAATTATTTTTGACAATCTCAAAGGCCATATTGAAATAAAATAAAAAAAACAGACTTAAAAATAATTAATAATAGAAACTAAGAGCACAAAACAAGAATTTAAAAACACAAAAAAAATGCCTTAGATTTAAAAAAAATCTACAACACTTCTTTTAGAAGAGTTTTTAAAAGAACTAGGAGAGAAAGAATGCTAAGTAAGAACTTGAGCAAGAAAGACTAATCTTAAACTGCCAGTAAGACTATCAGGGATAGTATTACCGATAGTCTTTCTAGTTTAAAAACTAGAAAGAATATAACAATTATTGTTAAAGTCGAATAAAAGAAAAAGAAATAAATAAACACAAATAAACTAAATACTGAAATTCAAAAATACTATCAGAAAGACTATTGGATAGTCTTTCCGATAGTCTTTTTGGAAATAAAAAGCATTAAACTGTTAGAAAAATTAAATAAAACTCACATAAACTGAAATAAATAGCAGAAAAATCAAATAAAATCAGAAAAATACAAGAATTTTTTTTAAAAATGCAATAAAAATTACAGTTGAACAACTATTTAAATATTCTTAAATTCATAAATTTGCAGTAAAAATAAATTTCTCCATAGAAAAATCTGAGAAAAATATTTTTAGAGCAAATAAATTATTCAAAAATACTTAACCTCAAAAGCTTAATAAACTAGATAGAAACATGACATTTAAGATTAGTAAATTTATACAGCAACTAAGAAAATGTTTTGATAAACTAAAATACAAGTGAATTTTAAGAAAATATACAACACAGAGCACTTGTATTTTAACTAAGAACAAACATCAATAATTATCAGTACTAATCACTAAAACTATTTAACATACCCAATTTACCAAATAACCTGGTAAAGGTGGATTCATCAAGAGATTTAGTGAAAATATCTGATGTTTGTTCCTTTGTGGGTACAAAATGTAACTCCACAGCACCATTCATGATATGCTCTCTAATAAAATGATACATGATGTCAATGTGCTTGGTTCTCGAGTACTGAACAGGGTTGTTGGAGATTGTTATGGCACTTGTATTGTCACATAGAATTGGAATTTTGTTCAATACAAAGCCATAGTCCTTCAATTGATTCCTTATCCATAAGATCTGAGCACAGCAGCTTCCAGCAGCAATATATTCAGCTTCTGCTGTTGAATTGGAGTCTGTTTGTTGTTTCTTGCTATACTAGGAAATCAATCTACCACCTAGGAATTGACAACTCCCAGAGGTACTCTTTCTATCAATAACACTCCATGCATAATCAGAATCTGTATATCCAACAAGATTAAAACCAGAATCTTTAGGGTACCAAATACCTAAGTTAGGTGTACCCTTAAGATATCTCAAGATTCTTTTAACAGCAACGAGATGTAAATCTCTAGGATCCGCTTGGAACCTTGCATATAAGCATGTAGCATGCATAATATCAGGTCTACTTGCAGTAAGATACAGTAATGAGCCAATCATACCTCTGTAACTTGTAATATCTACCTTGATAGAATTATCACAGGCTCCAAGTTTGACAGTTGTAGCTGATGGAGTCCTTGCTGATGCTGAATCCTCCATGTGATATTTCTTGAGGAGTTCTTTAAGATACTTGGATTGACAAATAAATATACCATCTAACCTTTGACTTACTTGTAATCCAAGAAATAACTTCAGCTCACCCATCATACTCATCTCAAACTTACTCTGCATTAGCTTAGCAAATCTCTTACAGAGATCATCATTAGTAGACCCAAATATGATGTCATCCACATAGACTTGGACTAATATCATATCATTTTTGTGTTTCTTAGAAAAGAGAGTTTGTCTATGATACCTCTTACAAAACTATTTTATAAAAGAAAACCAGAGAGAGTGTCATACCATTTTCTTGGGGCTTGTTTGAGACCATAGATAACCTTGAAGAGAAAGTACACAAAGTCCAGCAAATCCTGATTTTCAAAGCCAGGGGGCTGTTCCACATACACTTCTTCATCCAGCTCACCATTCAGGAATGCACTCTTAACATCCATTTGATAGACTTTAAAATTGGAATAAGCTGCAAATGCTAAGAACATCTTGATAGCCTCAAGCCTAGCCACTGGTGCATAGGTTTCATCATAATCAATGCCTTCAGCTTGTGAATACCCTTGAGCAACCAATCTTGCTTTGTTCCTTGTAACAATGCCATCCTCATCTAACTTGTTTCTGAATACCCATCTAGTACCAACTACTTTCCTGTTCTTTGGTCTGGGTACCAGCTTCCAGACTTGCTGTTGTTCAAATTGATTGAGTTCATCTTGCATAACAATCACGCAATCACGCAATCAGGATCACTCAGTGCTTCTTCAGTCTTCTTTGGTTCCATTTCAGAAAGAAACCCTGAATAATGACATTCATTCTGAGTAGCACTTCTAGTTCTAACTCCAACACCTGGATCACCAATGATCAGCTCAAAAGGATGAGCTCTATTCCAAAAAATTTGTCTTGGAAGATTTGATCTTGATGATTCGCCTTGAAATTCATTCTGGTGTTGTGAATGACTAGTTGACCCTTCATTTCCCCCCCCCCCCCTGAGTTGTTGCTTGATTGCCTTGATGATTCTTCTCCAGTGTTGGTGGTATCTCCATTGTTACCAATGTTTCCACCACCACCACCATGATCATTATCATCATTATTATTATCATTGCCAGCAACAATCTCAGGTGGAGCTTCATCATCTGATTCTGAGTCTGGCAAGTTATCAAACTTCAGTTCTTCAGATGAATCTTCTGTTTGGATACTTGGGAGCTTAATGTCATCAAATGTAACATTGACACTTTCTTTCACTTGGTGACTGTCAATCAAGTACACCCTGTAAGATCTTCTGGAGTAACCAACAAAAATAGCTTCATATGCCTTGGCCTCAAACTTGCCACGTTTAACATCTCCATCCTTAAGCACAAAGCATTTAGCACCAAATACATGAAAGTACTTGAGAGTTGGTTTCTTGTTGTTCATGATCTCATAAGGAGTCTTCATTAAGTCCTTGTTGATTAAAGTTCGATTCTGAGTATAATAAGCAGTATTTACAGCTTCAACCCAGAAGTACATTGGAAGTCTTGATTCACTTAACATAGTTCTTGCAGCTTCAATCAATGTACGATTCTTCCTTTCTACCACTCCATTCTGTTGAGGAGTTCTAGGGGTTGAATATTGTCTTGTTATTCCTTTATCCGCACAAAAGTCATTTAGGACTATATTTTTGAATCCGGTTCCATTATCTGACCTTATAGCTCTAACAGGGAATCTAGAATCTAGCTCAATCAACTTCACATGATCAATCACCATCTGTGGGGTCTCATCCTTGGAATGGAGGAATAAAACCCATGTATATTTGTAATAGTCATCAACAATCACAAGTGCATATTGTTTATTTGACATAGACATCACATTAACTGGACCAAACAAATCCATGTGCAGTAGCTGATGTGGTTCAGTTATTAATGATGTGTCAGTGCCCTTGTGAGATGCTTTCTTTGACTTTCCTTTCTGGCAAGCCTCACACAGTCCTTCCAGTGTAAATTTCATTTGAGGCAGACCTCTCACCAATTCCCTCTTGACTAGGGAGTTCATTGTATTGAAGTTCAGGTGAGACATCTTTTTGTGCCATAACCAACTTTCATCTGATGAAGCTTTAGTATAAAAACAATTAACTTCATCTTTGCATCCAGAGTACAGATCAGCTATGAACAAGTCTCCTTTCCTTACTCCTTGAAGAGCAGGCTTTCCATTCTTCTTGTGAAGGATCTGGCACTTCTCTTTATCAAAGGAAACAACATATCCTCTATCACATAATTGACTGATGCTGAGAAGATTGTGCTTCAGACCTTCCACAATGGATACATCTTCGATGATAACATTCCCTGATTCCAAACAGCCATATCCTCTAGTTATACCTTTGATGTTATCTCCAAAGGTAACTCCTGGGCCAGATTTCTCAACCACATTTGATAGCAGGGCTCTATCTCCGGTCATATGCCTTGAACAACCACTATCCAGAATCCACACAACACGATTTACATGTATCATACCCTGCAATATCAAATTGATTAGAACTTCCTCGGAACCCAAACTTGATTGGGCCTGGCATACTTAAAGAACTGGCCTTTGTTAGGCAAAACAACATTCTTAACTTTAAATACTGCAACCTCTTTGACAAAAGAGCGTTTCCATTTATAGCCAGCCTTAACACATTTCTGAGTAGGCTTAGGGATAAATGAATCCACTCTAGTCTTGGGAGGACTAGCAGTCTTAGCTCTAACATGCTTCTTATTATTAGCAGTCTTATCATCAGATACATGCTTATTATTAAAATAAGCATACATAACATTAAATGCACAAGACATGCAATTAACCACACCACATGCTTTATGAGACAGATTAATAGCAGGCATGTTAGTTCTACTGTTGTTATGATCCACTCTATGAATGTCTGACTTAGTCTCTGTTGCTGAAACAACTTTGACATTATTCTCAGACATACATTTGTTGGACTGAGCAAGTTCAAACGCAAGATCCTCAACACACATTTCCTCTTGGATAATGATGGAATATTCATTCAGAGGTTCTGCCAAGGATTCTTTAAAGAAAGGTGTTTCAATACCCTTAAGCACATATGGTACACCCCTTTCTTCAGCACTGACTCTATTTGGAGTGTTAATGTTTAATTCTCCAATAGACTCATTATAGTCAAAACCTATTCCTACAGTTTGGCCAATAACTTGTTTATTTATGATCTCTTTAGCAGTCTTACATGAATTATAGTAAGCATTAACCTTGGTTTCAAGTTCAGTGATCTGATCCTTAAGAATGGTTTCTAATTGAATATAACAAATAACTCTATTCTCAAGAAAAGCTATCTTCTTAGTGAGTTCATCTTGATTAACATGCACAAGTCTTAATTATTTGACCTCCTTTTCAAGAGCAGTGTTCAAAAGAATTATTCTATCATTTTCACTACGTGCACAAGATACAGTACTACTAAGATGATAAATCATTTCAGAGTCAGTGAACTTTACCTCAAACATGAAAGATGAAGTGCTGCCTTCATAAGCCATAAGTAATACATTTCCCACTTCACCATCTTTTTCATCACTATCCGTATCATCCCAACTTTTTCCCTCGGCAAGATAAGCTTTCCCAATCTTATTCTTCTTGCTAGAATCATATGAGTTCCTCCTCACTTGCTTTGGCTTTTTGGATTCTCTAGCAAAGTGACCCAACTCATTACAATTGTAGCATCTAATTGTGCTTCTATCCACGGTTCCAGTTTTATAGCCACCCCTTGTGCTATTTGAGGAAGAAGAACCACCTCTCTGAAACCTGGGCTTGAACTTAAGATTAGGGTTCCTTCTGAATCTGAAGTTCCCAAACTTCTTCACTATCATTGCCATAGACTCATCCTCCGACTGTTCAAGTTCTTCCATGGTATAAAAGTCACCACCAGATTGACTTGTGGATGTTAAGCCATATTCAGCTACAATAACATCCATGTCAAAACTGGAAGGTTGAACAACCTTCACTTCCAGTTGTTGTGGGACTTCTGCCACCAGTGCAGTAGAAGTACTGACTATCTTCCCTGTTCCATATATTTCCTTCTGCTGAATTTGCTCCAGCTCATAAGTCTTCAGAACACCATAGAGCCTTTCCAAAGAAATCTCACCTAGATCTCTTGCTTCTCAAATAGCTGATATTCTGTGCTCCAGATGAGATGGAAGTGTCAGAAGGAACTTCTTGTTAATCTCCTTGATAATGTAGTGTTTTCCATGGAGATTCAGATCATTAATCAATTTATTGTATCTCTCAAAAACATCAGAGATACCTTCACCAGGGTTTGATATGAAGTGTTCATATGAAGAGGTGAGAATTTCCATCTTATTCTCTCTAACTTCCTCTGTCCCTTCATTGATAATCTCAATCGTATCCCAAATGTGTTTGGCAGTAACACAATTTAAGACATGATTATGCATGATTGGATCAAGACAATCAACCAGAATTAACTGTAAACAGGCATCCAGGGAAACATCCTCTTTTTCATCAGCTGTGTAGTCCTTGGGATCCTTGGGGTACATCCTAGCAACTTGAGTAACAACGTTATTCACAATCTGCTCTTCCTCTACAATCATAGGAAGTCTTGGTCCATTCTTCAGCACATCAAGATATTTAAAATTAGCCACTTGAAGAAACATGAGCATCTTCTTCTTCCACATTGGATAATGCTCCTTGCTGAACATGGGGATTTTAACTGTACCAACTTTCTGCGTAGTAGACATTTTGAGATTTTTGAAGAAGAATAAAAATTTGAGGTTCTGGAAAAAATCACAAAAATTGGATCTTTGATTTGTGTATCAATCAAAAGGCTCTGATACCAATTGTTACGTCCCGATAAGTTTGTAGAGGAGGGGGGGGTTGAATACAAACTATACCATTTTATCGAATTTGTTCGTTTTAGGATTAAAAAATTCAAGAACAAATTATGGCGGAATTAAATGAAACAGAATTCAAGTTAAATATAACTTATATTAAACTTGAAAGGTGTTACAAATTTTGGTACTGATTACAAGATTGAATCTCAAACTAATTAAAACAAATCTAGAATAAATTCGACATGAATTTATCTATTTTGTAATAAAAAGATATAACGATAAACGATAGTTCGAGATACGTTCTAGGGATAAAGATCCTCTAGATCGTCAAAGCAATACAAGTAAATGATTTCTAGTGGTTTGGATTTAACACTAGTTTCTAGAAATAATTTACTGATTGAAAATGAAGCTCGACAGTTCTTTGGTTTTTCTTGACAGAAGCTTTTTTGATGATGACATGTTAAGTTGTGATCTTTCTGTCTTGATTCTTCTTTGTTAAGCTAATCCACTTGTAAACTGCACGTGCATTGGTTGATAAAGCAGAAAGACTATTTAATTGAACTAGAAAGACTATCTCTAATATTAGAAAGACTATCCTTAAGTCTAAAAATACTTTCGGAAAGACTATTCTAAATATTAGAAATACTTTCGGAAAGACAAAATAGACCCAGTAAGACATTCGGTAAGACTATCAAGGATAGTCTTACTGGTTTTACTTTAGTCTTTCTGAATTTAGAATATTAGAATTAATTCTAAATTAATTACCTACTTAATTAATTTATCAAATAAATTAATTCTGAAAGAATTAATTTATTAGTTAAATTAATTAAATAAAATAGATAATTAAAGGAGAATAAAAACCAATTTCTTGTTCAAAGAAATAGTTATGTGAACCACTTAAAATAATGACGAACTTCCACTGACTGTTGTTGACATTCGATGTACTGTCTGGTTCATGAGTGACTAACTTCAATGGTTGTTCTTCATCTCTGACTTTAAACTATAATTCTCTTTTCTCTAAATCCCTTTAATCAATCACTGTAACCTGTACCCTTGCTGTCACACTTCTGAAATCTCTGTCTTTATAATAAATCCACTTTCTTGAAAACTTCACTGAGGCTTGATCAAATAAATGAACTTCTTTCAATGTAGAATTACTTCAAGTCTGTAGATGACTTTTATCTTCATTCTTTTGACTGATATGATCTTCTGAGATTCCTGTGACAATTGAATTATTACTTACTTATTACAAACTTGTTTAATGTTGAGTTATATCCTCGATGTTAACAAATAGGCCTATACATATGCCTTTCAAAAAGGCTCACGTTCTTAGGGATGCTAAGGTAAAGAATATTCTGCACAATAGTCTTGATGATGTCATGTCAAACAAGGTGATTGCATGCAAGTCTGCAAAGGAAATTTGGGACACCTTGGATACTCAATGCCAAGGATCTTCATTTGTTAAGAAAAACAGAAGGGCTCCTGATTCAAGAGTATGAACAATTCGATGCAAGACCTGATGAGAGCCTTACTGACATGTATGATAGATTCCTAACACTGCTGAATAATCTATCTCTAGTTGGCAAAGAGTATGTAACTGAGGACTCAAACACCAAGTTTCTGAGAGCCTTACCTGAAGAATGGGATACTCAAACCTCAATTATTAGGCATCAGTATGATCTAAACACTGTGTCTCTTGATGAGGTTTATGGAATGCTAAGAACCTATGATCTCGAGGTTCAACAAAGAAAGAACAAAAGAAGCAGCAAGGCAAAGTCAGTAACCTTGAATTTTGAGGCAAAGTCAAAAGGAAAAGCTGTGGAGGTCTCTAGAAGAAGGACAAGAGTGGTGGAGTCAGATCATGATGACTCATCATCAGATATTGATGGCAATCCTGATGCCAGTACTGATGATGACTCTACTGACTCTGACATGCAGGAAATGGTTGCTATGATAGTCAAGGGCTTCAAGAAGATGAAGTTCAGGAAGGCTAGAAGACAAGGCAACTTTCAGAAAAAGACCTTCAATGCTGACAAAGACAAGTACATCAAGAAGGACAACAAAGGTAGCAAATTTGACAAGTCAAAGATTAGGTGCTACAAGTGTAATGAAATGGGGCACTTTGCAACTAAGTGCAAAAAGGCTAAAGCACTCATCACTTCAAGCAAGGATTTGATGGACTCCTCCTCAGAATCTGATACTGAGGTAGTCAACTATGCCCTGATGGCCAATACTGATGAGACTGATGTTCTTGATGAAAAGGTATCAAATAATGTTTTTGATTTTGATACAAATAATGTTTATGAGTTAAGATGTTTTCTAAAGTCATTGCATATTAGCTTTAGAAGTCAATCTTCTGAAAATGCTAGGATCTTATCTGAGATGTCTGAACTTAGGAAAAGAAATGAGCATCTAGAAGCTGAATTTTCTTTCATGCAAGAAGTACAAAAAGAGTGTGATAATGCTAAGCACATGAAACTTGAAATGCAATTTAAATGTACTGCTCTTGAAAAAGAACTTGAATATGCTAATGAGAAAATCAGAACTTGGACAAACTCTAGAAGGAAGTTTCATGAAATTAATACTTCTAAAAATTGGAAAGAGTGTCTAGGGTATAAGTCAGATGAAGATAAGAAATTGAAAAAGAAAGTTGTTAATGACGAGACAGTTAGTCCAAAGACCTACAGACATGTTATAGACAAAACCAAATCTAAGATTAAACCTTTTGATTTTGTATTTGGTAAAGATCCCAATTCAACTTTTGAAAAGGGATCTACTTCTGCTCAACCTTTCACAGATTCAAAGTCTAAACCTGTCAGGAAAAATGGAAATAAAAATGGAGGTTTATTGTCTCATAAACAACTTAGGGACAAATTTTGTGATGAAACAAGAAGACAAAAGTCACCTACTGTCAAAAGAAACAGGAATGGTAAAGTTGGGATTAATAAAGAGAATAATTATAAGTTTATCCCAAATGCACCAAGAAAATGTTGTTTTACCTGTAGTAACTCTAATCATCTTTCTATTGATTGCAGGAAGAGTAAAAAGAAGATTACTGAAATTCCTAGGTCTGATGTTAGGAATAGATCAGTATTTTACAAACCACAAAAATTCCTGTTTTCATTGTGGCAGTAAATGACATTCTATTTATACTTGTGAAGAATACCATAATTTGTACTATAACTTTTATGATCCTTTACCTAAGTTCAATAAAAGTGCAAATTCTGGTAAACCTAAGAATGTCAATGTGAAGCATGCATTTTTCAATACTGATACTGACAAAGCAAATCCTGATGGACACAATCCTGACAGGACTGCTAAAGTCAAAAAGTCTTATGCTGCTAAATTTAGTAAAATGCATGGAAAAGGATCCCAACAAGTGTGGGTTCTTAAAGATTCTGACTAGTTGTTTTTTGTCTGATTGCAGGGTAAAAAGAAAAATGTGTTAGTCATGGATAGTGGATGTTCTGTGCACATGACTGGAAACAAGGCCCTGCTGTCAGAATATGAGGAGAAGGCTGGCCCAACTGTGTCTTATGGAGATGACAACATTGGAAAAACCTTGGGATATGGCAATATAATCATTGGCAATGTCATCATTGAAAAAGTAGCTCTTGTGAAAGGACTAAAACACAACCTGTTGAGAATTAGTCAAATCACGGACATAGGTTATCATATCAACTTCTATTATACTCATTGTGAAGTAGTCAGCAAGTCATCAGGTAAGATAGCACTCACTGGCTACAGGCATGGTAACATATATGAAGCCAACATTCGATCAAATACTGATGGCTCATCTACTTGTCTCATCAGTAAAGCATCAGTAGATGAAAGTTGGAATTGGCACAAGAAGCTTTCTCATCTCAACTTTAGTAATATCAATGAGTTGGTTAAGAAAGATTTAGTTAGAGGATTGCCTAAAGCTTTGTATACTCCTGATGGACTCTGTGATGCATATCAAAAAGCTAAACAGAGAAGGACATCATTCAAGAGTAAATATGAATCATCTATTGGAGAACCATATCACATGTTATATCTTGACCTATTTGGACCAGTCAACATAATGTCCATCAGTAAGAAAAGGTACACTCTTGTAATAGTTGATGAATTTTCTAGATTCACCTGGGTGTATTTTCTACACAGAAAAGATGAGACTCCAGAAATACTGTTGGATCATGTGAGAATGATGGAAACTGGCACAAAGTATAAAGTCAAGATACTGAGGAGTGATAATGGAACTGAATTCAAGAATTCAAAAATGGAAGAGTTCTGCAAATACAAAGGAATCATACAACAATTCTCTGCTCCTGGCACACCCCAGCAAAATGGAGTAGTTGAAAGAAAGAATAGAACTCTTATTGAAGCTGACAGAACTATGTTGGAAGAAGAAAAATTGCCTACATATTTCTGGGCAGAAGCAGTCAATACAACATGCTATACTCAAAACCTCACACTGATAAACAAACATGGTGTAACTCCCTATCAAATACTCAAGGAGAAGAAACCTAGTTTGAAACATCTGCATGTTTTTGGCTGTAAATGTTTTGTTCTCAGACCTCATCCTGAACAGCTAGGCAAATTTGAAACCAAGGCTGATGAGGGTATCTTTATAGGCTATCCAGCCTCAAGAGCTTTTAGAGTTTTTAACTTGAGAACAAGGACTGTCATGGAGTCAATACATGTATCTTTTGATGATAAGAAGATAACTGGAATAAATGAAGACTCTCATGATAGTTTGATCTTTGAAAATGAAGCTACCAAGAATCCTGAAGAACTGGAATCAGATACTGATACACCATCAGATACTGATGGGTCACAAAATCCTGGTGATACACCAAATACTGATGATGCACCAAATACCGATGGTTCTACTGATGGTGCTACTGATGATGCTACTGACAGTCCATATGTTGAGAGGGAGCAACAGCAGACTGTTACTGATACTGATACTACTCAATCAACAGGAAAGGATTCCTCAGATACTGATTCAAGTGACAATCCTGATAATCCATCAAGAGGAGACAACAACAATTCAGGGGGAGCTTCTACTAATTCAAGCTCTTTTGATGACAACAACAATCCAGGAGGAACATCTACTTCAAGGAATGATTTACCACCAGCAAGGAAATGGACCAAAAGCCATACTCCTGATTTGATAATTGGGGATCCTGACGCAGGTGTTAAGACAAGAAGTGAAACTTAGAATGAATGTCTCTATCATAACTTTCTATCCAAGGAGGAACCAAAGAAAGTTGAAGATGCACTTAAGGATGCTGATTGGGTTACTGCAATGCAAGAAGAGTTGAATGAATTTGAAAGGAATGAAGTCTGGAAACTGGTGCCAAGACCAAAGAACAGGTCAATTGTTGGTACAAAGTGGGTATTCAAAAACAAGACAAATTCAGATGGAGTAATAATCAGGAACAAAGCAAGGCTAGTTGCAAATGGGTATTCTCAACAAGAAGGGATTGACTATGATGAAACTTTTGCTCCTGTAGCAAGACTAGAAGACATCAGGATCTTTCTGGCATATGCAGCCCACAAGAAATTTAAGGTTTTCCAGATGGATGTGAAAAGTGCTTTCTTAAATGGTGAACTAGAGGAAGAAGTTTATGTTGAACAACCTCCTAGTTTCATTGATCCAAAATATCCAAATCATGCCTACAGATTGGATAAAGCACTTTATGGACTAAAGCAAGCTCCAAGAGCCTGGTATGAAACCCTAGCTCAATTCTTACTAGAAAGTGGATTCAAAAGAGGTACTATTGATAAAACCTTGTTTTATTTGAATCATGGTAAAGATTTGCTTTTAGTTCAGATTTATGTTGATGATATCATATTTGGGTCAACAAACAATAAGTTATGTGAGAAGTTTTCAAAGCTTATACAGTCTAGATATCAAATGAGCATTATGGGAGAAATGAGTTACTTTCTTGGTCTCCAAGTTAAACAGACTGATGATGGCATCTTTATCAATCAGTCAAAGTATACCAGGAATTTATTGAAGAGGTTTAACATGCAAGATAGTGCAACTGCAAGTACTCACATAGCTACAGCTACCAAACTTGATCCTGATCAAGGTACTGAGGTAGATGTAACTCACTACAGGGGAATGATTGGCTCTCTTTTATATATCACTGCAAGTAGACCATATATCATGTATGCAACATGTCTTTGTGCAAGATTTCAAGAAAATCCCAGGGAACCACATCTGATAGCAGTTAAAAGAATTTTCAGATATCTTAAAGGCACTCCTTCACTTGGCCTTTGGTATGCAAGGGAATCAGATTTTGGTTTGTGTGGTTATTCAGATGCTGATTTTGCATGGTGCAAAATAGACAGGAAAAGCACTTCAGGAAGCTGTCAGTTTTTGGGTGGTAGACTAGTTTCTTGGTTAAGTAAAAAGCAAAAGTCTATCTCTACATCAACTGCAGAAGCTGAGTACATTACTGCAGGAAGTTGCTGTGCTCAAATAATGTGGATGAGAAATCAGTTGTTAGATTATGGCCTGTCATACTCCAAAATCCCTATTTATTGCGATAACTAAAGTGCTATTGCAATGACAGGAAATCCAGTTCAGCATTCTCTTACTAAGCACATCAGTATCAGATATCACTTCATAAGAGAACAAGTACTGGAAGGAACAACAGAACTGCATTTTGTTCCTACTGATAAAAAACTAGCTGATATATTCACCAAGCCACTGCCTGAAGCTACTTTCAACAAATTGGTGAATGAACTTGGAATGATGAACTTTGAGAATTTCTGAAGAAAACATCAGAGAGCAAGTCCTGATGACTATCAAATCCTGATGGTCAGTCAGTAAGGTATGTAATTTTGATCGAATCCTGATAGGACAAAATCCTGACAGGAAGTCACTTGGTCAATCCTGATGGACATGTCAGCATTTATAATTTGCTTAATCCGTGCCTAATTTTTTGTCAGTATTTGATAGGAAACGTTTGAGTTTTAGTTGGACAACTGTATGCGCGCGTGTGTCACACTGATAGATATATACATATAGATACATATAAAAAGCGGTGCAGTTATGTTTAATTACACACGTAATTTGGTCCACTAATTATTTGAGAACGAATTATATTTTGCCACATGTCATTGAGAGTAATATTTTGTTTTAACAAAATACAATTGGTTTTCTAATTTGCAAATTACTCTCACATTTCATCAGTTTTTCCATCTTCTTCTACTCTCTGTGCTTGCGAACCCTAATTTCTTAATCTCAATTCTCAATTTTCTAAACATTTTTTTAATGGCGTATTCATCATTCATGAACAAACAGACTGTGGTTAGTGGTATTACTTTCGCCACTAACAATTTTGTTACAGTACTATATCATCAGGAATTACCACATTAGTTTCACATTATACAAGATTTTTTGGCTTCGAGCCCATTGAAATATGCTCTAACAGAACCTGCAAGCGTATCTCTCAAGTATTTGATGCAGGTATGGAACACAGTTGTTTTTGATAAAGGACACTCAGGCTCAATTCTGATGAGTTTCGAGTTTGATGGGGTTACTCACTATGTAACTCCTGCTACTGTTGAAGAGGCTCTTCATTTGCCGATTCTGGGTGATAGTGTTCTTGATACCATTACAGACTCAACTCTCTTTGAGTTTGTTACGAAGCTGGGCTACAATGGCGAGGTCAAGAGGTATAGAAGCCTCTTCAGGACGAAGCTTAAGAGGGAGTGGAACTTCTTCTTTGACACAATAAGCAGATGTTTCCTGAACAAGACATCTAATTTTGACGCTCTACCATCATGATCACTAAAGATTGGGTATTCTCTTCTCTACTCTAAAGTCTTTGATTATGGATCTTTTGTGTTAAAAGCTTTAAGTGATAGAAAAGCAGATAAATTAGGTTATGTCTGTTTTATTAAATTTTTCCAATTAATATTCTGTCACTTGTGTCCTGATGCTATTTTTGAAGAGGATGTGATTCTGCCTATTTGTAGAATTACAGAAAATAATGTGAAGTCCTTAGTCAACAGTTATAAGGCAAATGGTTTCCAAGGCAATGCCTATATTCCTGATAAGGTCAGGCTTTTCTTGCAAGAGAGAATGCCTACTCAGTATGGATCAGATACTGATGCTATGGGACAAGGCCAAACACACCTTGTTCCTGACACAAGCATCCAACCCAAACAGTCTACACAGTCAACAACCACCTCTACTGTCTCTCAAAAGACTTTAGTTGTAAAATCAAAGAAATCACCTAGATTTGATGTGTCTGGAAGGCAATAAGGATCAAAGGATTTCTTTTCTACACCACTCACCAAAAAGAAGAAATAAGGGGGTGTACAAGGGGTCCTGGTGAAAAAGGCTGATAGAGTTGAGGAGGTTGCTGTTAAAAGAAAGTTGATTTTGGATGCTGATTCTGATCCTGAGGATGATATGCAACTTTCCTCCAAGTTTAAGATACAAAAGGAAGTTGTTGATACTGTTCCTGAAGTTGTGGCATAAATTGCTAAGCCACAGAAGAAAAGAAAATTGACGAAAAGTAGGTATCATATTCCTTTGAAGGTGAAGGATACTGATGGTTAGACGACAAATCCTGATGAGTCATCAATTCCTGATGCTCAAGCCAATCCTGACGTTAGTACTCCTGATGCTTCACCACAGAAGACTGTCTTAATCTCAGATTCTCCAGCCAATACTTCTCCATCTCCAAGGATTGTTGAAATTTCATGGGAGAAGGTTGCTGAGACTGCTTCCAAGCTTGGATTTTCACCTCCACTACAAAAGAAAAGGAATGCAGATGAGATTGTTTTTAAAAGACAAAAGAAACTGAAGGGATCTAGCTTACAAGAACCTGAACCTCAAAGTGGTTCAGCAGCTATTGATGATCCAGTCACACAAGAACCACTCACTCAAAGTGTGAGCGCAGACAAAGCTGATGGAATGGTCACACAAGAACCATTTTCTCAAAGGGAGAATGAAGACATCTACATTCCAACCACACAAGAACCATCTTCTCAAAGTGAAGATGCAGGCAAGACAACTTCAGTTTCTAAGGAACTTCCTGACACTGCTCAAGGGGTTTCTGGTGCGAATAATATGGAGATTTTGGCAGAGAACACTGTCACTGAGGGAAGTACACAAGAACCTTTAACTCAAAGTGTTAACGCGGGTTCTAAACCTCAGGCTACACAAGAACCATTGGTATCAAATACTGATGCAAGCAAATCAAATCCTGACAGTGTTTCTCCTGACGCAAGTGGTGCTCCTGATGCTGAGCCAATCCTGATACAACCACTTAGCTCAAGGACAATGATGGATCCTATCTCAGATCATCAGGATAAGCTCAAAGGTGTTGCTATTATTGATCCTGATCATAATGATGATTCTGATGATAGTGATGATGATAATGAAGATGATGTTGAGAGGGATGAACTTGCCACTGCAATCAAATCAAGTCTTGGAACTACTCATGGTTCTTCAAGTACTTTTATGGCTGGCAAAGCTAGAGTTCAAGATTTTTCTGGTCCTTTTGCAAAAGATGCTGCTGAGCAATTAAGAAGACATGAATGGTACAGATCTGCTGATTCTGTGAGCTACCCATCTGCACTACAACATGCTTCTTATGCAACAAGTTTAATTGACAATGAAGATATTAGGAATCACTTGAAGGCTACAACTCTTTTAAGCAAGAGCCTCAAGGATGATATTGATTCTGTTAAGGTTGCTAATTCTTTGGTAAGGGCTGATATCTCACAGAGTTTGGCAAAGGCACCTACTGCTCTTCAACTCAGAGTTGTAGACACTCATGTCGAGTCTCTTATCACTGAACATTCTTCTATCAACAACAGAATAGACTCTTTGGATTCTAAGGTAACTGATATTCAAGCCTCTCTCTCTTTGATTTTAACTTTATTATCAAATCCTGATGCCAAAAAGGGGGAGAAGGTGAGTTAGAAAAAATGTACACCTGATCTAGTATTGAGAAGAAATGATGATGATGATAATACTGGAAATGATGGTGATGACTTGGTAAGAAAAGGAGAAACCTCTGATGCTGCCATGGTGAAGTCCACAAGACAAACTTCTCAAAGTCAATCCATGCAGTCAACTCATGTTTCTGATTCTGGAGTGAGAACAATAAGAACCTTAGTGAAATCTCAGATCCTGACGGAAGAGCAAATCCTGACAGGTGACCAAATTCTGACGTCTGGTCGTGGACAAACACTCTCTATAATTCCTGAAGGTGATGAAGATGTAGTTATTGAAAATCCTGAGGATGCTGTTAACCTCTTCCAGAAGTTCAAGACTAAAGCTGGTGATGTTGTTACTCTTTATCATACTGATAAGAGGGTTCAACAATTGTTTGCAAGAAAAGCTCTCTCTACTGCTACTGAAGAATATCCTGATCTTTCTCAAGAAGATTTTCTGAGACAACAAAAAGAGATCATGGAAAGCTTTACTAATCCTGCTCCTGTTAGAGGAAGAGGCAGAGGCAGGAGAGGAGCTAGAAGAGGAAGAAGGTCAACACAATCTGTACCTAGACAAACAAGGTCTAGAGGTCTAAGAATTGAAGAAATCACTGAAGATGCTCAAATTCCAAAAGTTCCTGATACTCAACTTGTCAGGACTACTTTTCATAAATATGGTGAAGATTATGAACCTCGGGTGATTTTGAGAAGAAGACCAAGACAATCAACTCTCATCAGTAATACAACTCAAATTGAAGATTCTAACCATGACACTGTTCAAGATCCTGATGAATCTGAAATTTTACAAGAGGTTGATTTGCTAATACTTTCTACAGTGGTTGATTCTCACAATCTATAAGTTGATGAAGAAGAAGAAGCAAGAAGAAGAGAGATAAGAAGAACAACATATAGGGATTTCAATCTCTATGTGCAAAAGCTGATCAAATCAAATAGATTGTTGTGGAAAAATAATAGAAGACAACAACACAAGCTTGAGTTGAGCTATGTTATTGAAAGGGAGAAAGATAAGAAATGGAAGCATATTGACACTATTCAGTGCAATAGACCTGTCAATTTTCAATCAGGTGGTATTATAACAAATGTTTCTAGTGTTGCAGACTTTTCAAGTTTACAAAGATCTAAAGCACTCTGGTTAGAAATGTTTTCAAGCTTAAAGCAAATGCCACACAATACAAGAGGAGGCATAGGTCACAGGGATGCTGAGTTCTTAAACATGCCATATGTAGATCCTTATGCACTGATTAAAATTGGAGGTAACTTAACTTCTGAACACCTGAACAATTTACAAGCTGTGGATATAGTCTTAGATTGTCATGATGGTGCTGAAAAGAAGGAGAAGCTTCTTTACTTCATGAAGGATGGAAGTGTAAAGAAGATGTCCATTCAGGAGCTGTTAGTTAAAACTACAAAGGAACTGAAATATGTTCATTATCTACTCAAATGGAAGAATAGAGTGTGCGAGGAATGGTCTGATTTGATTCTATCAACCATAAGACAAAGATTTGATGAAGGAAGAAATAATGATGGTAATTATACTCCCATGTACTTAAATCTGAGAGATCAAGATGTTGAAATGCAAAGAGGCAGTGCTGTTAAAGAAATGTCTTTTGGTATGAAACAATTGACTCTTAATCCTGATGGGAAGGAAATTTCTTATCTCCTGGTTGAAGAATATAATCTACAGAGAAGTTCTATTCAGAATCTCAGAGCAGCTATCTACCAGATTGATGAGGAAGATGAAGAACTCAGAAATCTAAAGGAAAGACTGATTCAAATTCTTGAAGACAAAGAAGAAAATCTATTATCAAACTTCTTGAAGATGAATCTGTTCTATCAAAAAATTTAAAGATAAGTTTGCTTCTGATTTCTTGTACATTTTGTAAATATATTTTTGGCATCATTGAATCTAGGAATCTATACTTTATTTTACAAAGTATAAGATTGGGGGAGATTGTTAGATCAGGATTCAATGATCAGCAGGATCTGGACTACTGATCAGTATTAAGGTGCTAACGTCATCAGGATTGCACGAGCGTCGGTATCAGGATTGCTATCAGGACTGAGATCAGGATTATCATCAGGACTGGAAGCTGATCAGTATTACTTTAAGATACCTATCGAGTCCAGAAAAATAAGGAAAGTTAATTTGTCGGTTCCTAGTTTATAGGAATGCAACTGTCGGTTAGGATATGTATCAATATAGTTTGTAATTGATTTGGTCTTATCTTGTAATCGATAGAGCGGCTGTGTGTACTATATAAACACAGTTTAGGTTTTGATTTTATATCAATCGCATACACGAGTATTATTGTAACCTAGCAGCTTTCAAGAACATCAGAATTTCTTGAGAAAGTTTTGTAACAGTTTTATATCAGAATTAATAAAGCTGTTATTATTTTCATATTTGTGTTTATTAGTCGAGAATCTTATACAATTGTATTCAACCCCCCTTCTACAATTGTTAATTACTGGGCAACAAGTGTATCTCATCTTGATGAAAGCATCATGGAAAAATATGTCCACGGAAGCTCCGTTATCAACCAGAACCCTCTTGGTTTCAAAATTGCCTATCACAGGTATGATGACCAGGGGGTCGTCATGGGGAAATTTCACTCCCTCTAGGTCAGAATCATCAAAACATATGGCTATTTCTGTCTTGACACGCTTCGGTGCTTCTCCAACTACTGTCATTACTTCTCTAGCATAAGCCTTTCTTGAGTTTTTTGAAGAACCGGCTGCAGTTAGTCCTCCGAATATCATGTTAATGACTAGCCCTCGGGGTCTAGGATTACGATCTTGATCATTATCCTTTCTGTCATAGTGTTTTTTCTCATAATTTCCTTTTTGATTTCCGCGATTCACATCCTTAGTGAATTTTTTAAGTTTTCCCCTTCGGATCAAGAATTCGATTTCATCTTTCAGTTGTCTGCAATCATCTGTATCATGGCCAACCTCTTTGTGGAATCGACATAATTGATTCTGATTTCTTTTTGATAAGTCAGTCCTTAGTGGCTTCGGCCATCGAAGATCTTTTTCCTTCTCAATTTCCATCAGAATTTGGCTTCTTGAGGTGTTCAACCTTGCATACTCAGTGAATCTTGGTCCAAAATTGTTCTTTTTAGGTGGAGAGTCAGAATTCTTCGCTGTCCTGGGATACTTATCCATAGCATCATATTATTGAGCCTCCTTTCTCTTTTTTCCGTTTACACTTCCCCCAGCAGCGGGTTCATACTTCCTCATGCTTTCTTCAGCCTTGATATACTTCCCAGCCCTATCTTGTAGCTTCAACATGCTTTCGGGTGGATGTTTTGCCAGAGACCTCTTAAAGTGGTCATCAGTGGTTCCTTGTTGTAGGACTATCATAGCTACCTTGTTCTCCAGATCCGGGACCTTCAAGGCTTCCCTAGTGAATCGATTTATGTAGTCCCTCAAGGATTCATTCTTACCCTGCTGGATTCCCATAAGGGATGCAAAATTCTTTTCATGCACTCTTCCACTAACAAACTGATTGATAAATGCTTTGCTCAATTACTTAAAAGACCCAATAGAATTAGGAGGAAGACGACTTTACCAACATTGAGCCATGCCCGCAAAGGTTTTTGGAAACGCTCTGCCCTTGACTACATCATTAGTAGGCTGCAACAGTAGTGCATTGGAGAAAGTCCTTACAATGATTAGAGGTATCTCCCGTTCCATCATAAGCCTTGATAGTTGGCATCTTGAACTTCCTGGATATATGGACCTTCATAATATCCTAAGTAAATGGGGGTGTAGGATCATCTGGATCTCCTAAGGGTAGTAACACAGTCGGATCACCTTTTGGGACTTTTATCCTCTTAACAAGGCACCACAACAGATCTCCAATCGTGAATTCATACCGAGGGAAACCTCCCACATCGAACCACCGCAACCCGTCACTCCCAGAATACAACTCCAAACCATGGGCTCTGATACCACTTGTTGGGCTGCGAGCGAGCCTTAACTCCACACTAATATGATATTGTTCGCTATGGGTCAGACCCACATGGATTTGTTTTTGGATCACTCCCAAAATGCCTTGTACTAATGGAGCAAGAATATTTTCTCTTTTCTACTCGATGTGGTACTTGAGTTGACACCGCCCAACCCACGTCTAATTTACTATCCTGGTGGCCGTTTTGTTTAAGCAAAAGATCTTCATTTTATATATGTTGATTGCATGAAGTGGCCACCAGAAATTCAAACTACGGGCGTTGAGGAAAAGGGAAAGAAATCTCACATGCATTTTTGGGGCTCCATGTAGGTGAAGGCTTTTTAGTTGAAAAAGGAGGTGGAAAATGGAGATGGAGACGGTAATCGTGGTGGGGAAATTGGCACGCATGAATTCATGTAATCAAACCATCATATCACCAGAAAAAAGGAAGCGAGGCGTGCTCAAAACCTTGGTTCTGTGAAATTAATGAAATGTGGCGTGGCCCTGTTTCATCATTCATACTGTTAATGTTGTGCAAGTTACAGGGTGTGGATATATATATTGCTTTTGGATAACATAATTTTATGCTAGGTACAATAATTTATAAACATAATAAGATTAAACCTCACTAAATGCACTGTGGTCGTCGCTTCTATTATGTTGGGATCAAGAAAGAATATGAGATCGAATGTTCATTTATCGTTATTAAGAGTATAATTCTGAAATTTGTTAAAGTGGCAGCTTGACTAATGGGTGCATGCACGTGTATGTATCGCCCGAGATGAAACAAGTATTTGTGTGGAAGAACATCATGATACGTGTTCTGAGCTTACTTAGCCAGCTGCAGATCCTGTAGTTGGGACATGAAATAATGAAAAGGTCAGAAACATTCTCCATTATTATTGTTGATGAAGCAAAGAAAAAGCATAAATTTACATAAGTACAGTCATATAGATCGAGAGAGATTTGGTTCAAGACAAACCCAAGAAAAGTGATTTGTAAACGTCAAAAGATGCATATAAGGTCCAAATCAATGGTAGGCAAAAAGTGGCCTCTAGGCAGGCAATTTCTGATTGAGAGGACTATCATTGCTTGGCATGCCTCCCAACTCACCAATGCACTGCCCTTAATTTCTCTTCATACTCATCATGCATGCCTTTGATTTATTTTGAATCTCTTACTTAATTATAACTCTTCTTTTGTGCTACAATCGAGTACTAGTTCATTAGCATCTTAATTTTGATTAAATTTTCACTTTTCATTATTAACTCAATGATCAGAACTCTAGATGTATTTGGGTTTTTTTTATGGGAATGAAAAAGTTACTACGTGCCTGGTCGGCTAGGAAGGCGAGCTAATTTGATGGATTGTACATAATTGTGAACAACTGCAGCATCTGGTTTTGTCACTTACAATATGACCCTTAAAAGTCAGAATGTACCGATTTGCCTGCAGTATGTTTACCGATTTACCTGCAGGCTTGAATTGCAGTAGATGGCGTGAGCCATTCCCTGGTTTAGATTTATGCTATGACAAATGTATGTTCAATTGTCCCACACCGGTGTCTCAGCCTCTAACACGTTAAGATTTTAAATGGACGGGTTACTAACACAAGTAGCCATCAAAATGTTAACACTTGAAAAGGACGATGGGCGTAACAAGCTTGCTAGCAAGTGAGGATGAATAAAGTAATTAAGGCGATTCAGGGTTAATGAAGAGAAGCGAATAAAGGGAAGAAATTTGCAGGCACAGGGTGACACCCAGGTGCCTCCAAAAAGGAGGTCCCCGCGCGCTCAACCCCTCGTGGGCAGAATTATTGCGACCAACCAACCATGATTCCTTCCTTATCAGCCCCCACTCCCCCCCCTCTGGCCTCTACTTTTCATTCCCCTTTTTCTTTCTATTTTTTTCTTCTTAATAAAATTATTTTATTTTATATCATTACCAGTGTTGTAAAAAGCGGGAATCGGAGTTAATCGGTGAAGGTACCGTCCAGGGATTAATCGGGTAATCGGGGATTAATCGAAATGATTAATCGGATCATTAATCAGAATAAATTTAATAATATTTTTTATATACAATTATATTTATATATAATTGTTTCGTTATTTCAATTGAACATATGTTATTATCATATATTTATGCAAATATGTTAAAAATCTTATATAATTGTAATAAATAAAATTTTGAAGGTTTAATTTTTCAATTAGAGATCAATTTAAGAGAAAAAATAAAGAGAATTTATGATTTAGGCATCTAAAATTATAATTATATGTACAAAAATAATATTTTTTTCCTATTGTTTAATCAAGTTTCTACCTTTTAAATTTTTAATTATTTTTTTTAATTTTAACTATTTTTAAATAATTAGCCCGATTTTTGACCGATTCATCCGATTTTTGACCGATTCATCCGATTTTTGACCGTTTTTCTGAAAAACCGATTAATTAACCGATTTTCGCTTAATCAGTTCGGTGGCCCATCGTCTAGCGATTAATCGACGATTAATCCCGATTAATCGCCAACTTTTAGAACACTGTCGCTACTAATTTCCTAATCAAGTCCTTTACGTTAATGGAAATCCTCGTTACGACCGTCATGCATCTTATTAAACTGCACTTAATTAAAATACTAATTAATTACTACATTCAATAATTAATCCTGTCTCCACTCCCCTATTTATACTTCCTTAAACCCTCTCAATCCACTCACAAACACAAACACAAACACATACTCATTCTAATTTCTTTCTTTTTTTCCCTGATTTTTATTTTCTCTAAAAATGAGAACCATGATAGACTTGGGAAGCCAAAGAGGCCCAATAGTACTCCACATAATGGACACAGCTACCTCGGTAGACTGCGGCCGTGACGTCCGTCTCCGACGAACATTCCGTTCACTTATAGAATGCATGGTTCCTGCATGTTGTGGCTTCCAGCCCACGTCGTTATCTGACTACTCCTCTTCCTCACCTACTTCACTCTCTTCCACCAGCAGCATGGACTCCTCCTCTGACTTCTCTTCGAGTTTCAGTAGCTCAACTAGTACTCATGCATCTACGGTAACCGGAACATTCTTCGGATTTAGAAAAGGCCGAGTAAGTTTTTGCATCCAAGAAGACACAAAAAGCTCTCCACTCATTCTTCTTGACCTAGGAATCCCAACTTCATATCTAGCTAAAGAAATGCAATACGGATTACTCCGTATTGCACTTGTCGAATGTGAACGTAGGCATGATGTTAAACAAGAAAATGGCTCGCTTTTTAGTGTGCCTCTCTGGTCTGTATTTTTCAATGGTAGAAAGATTGGTTTTGCTAACCGGAGAGTTGCGACCGAAAGCGACGTAAGAGTTTTGAAGCTTATGCAATCAGTCTCTGCCGGTGCCGGAGTTCTGCCATCGGTGTCAACAAAGGAAAATGATCAGGATGATAAATTATTTGATGAAAGAATGTATTTGAGGGCTAAGTTTGAGCGGGTTAGCGGATCAGTGGACTCGGAGTCTTTTCATATGATTAACCCGGATGGGAGTTGTTCAGGTCAAGAGCTCAGTATATTTCTTATTCGATCATAGAAACAATTGTTTAAATCATCTTTTTATGCTTTTTGTATAAAGATATAATATAGAGACGCCCCTAAAAGAACTGTGATTAGCAAATCACATGTATATATGATTCCTATATATTTATGTTAATCAAGTCGACTACATGTTATCTCAGAGGACCGCGCGTAAGGACTTCTTAATTGAAATTTATATATTAGCATTTTCGCCCTACCAAAAAGTTGATTCCTAACAAACTAATAGTTTGATAAATTTTGAGTTTAATTTGGTCTAATCGTTGTCAAAAGTTTTACAAAAAATTGAAGGCTTAATTAAGAGTTGTATCGGGCGTGCTAGTAATTTATAGTTAAGGTAATTTTAATTAATAATACACACCATTAATTTAACTGGCACTATATATATGTATACTTGTAACTTGAATTTGGAATGTTAGCAACATTATTCTGGCCAACTTGATCGAAAGAATTTCATGCATTGGCATTTTCGAATGTCAGTTGGATTGGGCGTTGGACGGGGATGTTGAACCAATTAGTCGAGGTGATAGTAATGTACATGCCACATCATATCTCCGTCGAAACTGAGAGCAGTAACTAACAGAATTCTACAACTAATTTATAATGCGGCCCATATTAATATCTGATTGTCGAATGATTCAATATGCGTTATACTTGTAAACTTGAAGTTGTTATGATTCAATAACATCTGGTTTGTTCCATTTTTCTACCCCAATCTGCTTTAACAGCATCCAGAATTTCATTTTTTCAGTTACAAGTCAATATATATATTCAAATACGTAACGTAAGCAGAATATTACACTAGGGAGACATCCTGTGAATGTCTTAGATCAATGATAATTCTGAGTCGTGAAGAGATCAGATTTCTTCTGTTTGCCCAAAAATAAAAAAGAAGATAATAAAGGAAAGGAAGATGGGATAGCTTGGCAGGACCTGCATGCGTATGTGATTTTTCCACAGACATGTTGGTAGCAAGAGAAGACTTATTGTTCTGTCTGTCCCCCGATTCAGATCTACATCTGAGAACTCAAATGTATTACTTTCAATCTTAAAACACACTTTTACATTATAGAGATTATAAACTTGCGTTAGCAATTTGCATGTATTCACATAATGAAAGTATGTTCTGTGACATTGTTCATGTATCTCTCTCAATCATAGTAACGTTTCAGGATGGAATGGTTTCTACACAACAATACAAACTGAAATAATACACGCCTCTCTATCACTTCTTAATTGTATGTGTATGTCGTAATGCGAGTAACGGCATCTGTAATACCTTTCCTGAATTTGGGCCGTACGTGCATACAGTCTTCTCATCAACAGTTGACTGACCCCGGCATACATATCACTGTCCCCTTTGCTCGTTGTCACATCTTGTCAAACTGCAATAATTCATTCTATGCCATTACAGTCAAATAGAAGATAAATTTGTGTAATACGAATGGTCTGCATGGAATACATTGTCTATTTTTTAATACAACTTCTACTCTGAATCCATTTGGAAAATAATGTCTATACTTATCACACTGTATTAGCTTATATAAGATGATGTAGACATGCACACGGTAGGCTCAGTTGTTATCAGGCGACCCAGGGATCGCGGTGGGCACACCACGCCCATGTGACTAAGGACGCTTATGCGCCATTTCTATCCTCTCTTCCATCCATCTGGTACACACATCATCCTAACCCTTCATCTTCCCAGCTCAAATTTCAGTTATGTCGTTTTTAGATACATATAAAGACAGGAGGCTACATTAAAGGGAGATGGAGCTAGCTCGACTTCATGTCTTCATTGTTTCTTTTAAAGATCTATTTAATTCCGAGTTTATTCTACTTTAGCTCTTTCTTTGCAGCAATTGGTTTCGGAATCAAAATTTTAATGGGTTAAATATCAAATTGGTCACTGAAGTGGAGGCCATATATCAATTTCTTAATCAATTTTAACGGGGTCTCAATTAAATCACTTAAGTCATAATAAATATCAAACAGATACCTCTAAATACGTGATCAAGAAGTAAAATAATTTTTTATTGGGTTCTATACAGTTTTCATCAATGCCACCATAACCAAATGAAAAGTTATGTATTCTAGTATTTTAGATAATATATTCAGATTTTTAAAATTTTATTTATATTTTATTTTTGATTTTATAGTTATTTTCTTTGATTTAATTAAAAATAAATTTTAAATAAATTTTAAAAAATCTAAATATATTATCTAAAATACTAGAGTTCATGGATTTTTATTTGGTTATAATGGCATTGAAGAAAAATGTATAGAACTGAACAAAAATTTATTTTACTTCTCGATCACACATTTAGAGGTATCTGTTTGATATTTATTATGACTTAAATAATTGAAATGAGACCCCGTTAAAATTGATGAAAAAATTGATACATAACCTCCACTTCAGTGACCAATTTGATATTTAACCCAAATTTTAATACAGGATTTGACTCTCCAAGGGTGTGCTGTTGAATAAAAATATATGGTCCATTTAAGATTTCCTTTAAATACCTTAAGGTTTTGGAAGATTTGGTCCGTACACTCACACGATCGGGGTGAGTATTGAATTTGATAAACGAAGAGTTCGCTTTCATAGTTGCAAAAGCCTATGGTAATATGCAGGCTTGGATCAGGATTATGTATGTGACAGCCCCCGAATAAAACATGCATTCATAATAATTAATAATATATAAGACATCAGGGTAGGCTCAACTAAATTTGAAGCCCTAAGCCAATCTTAAAAATGAGGCCATTAGATATAAAAATTCAAAATTTTCTAATATAATCAAAATTTTATTAATATAAAAATCCTTACATAACAAAATAACCAAAAGTTGAACAAGAAATTACAAATAAATCTACTAAATAATAAAATACAAAAAAAATAATAGATAAAAAAGGGTAGATCTCACCAGGAAAGTTGAACAAAAGAAAACGAATCTTAGGCACTTGAATGGATTATCAATAAAGAAACATATATATTAGAGGTCCTGAAAAAATCAAACACCAAATGTAATTAAAATAATAAAATTAAGAAGTCATGAAAAGTAAAGACAAAACTAATTTAAAAATTTTACCTCAATTTTGAATCTGTGATATGAAAGCCGAAAATAATATGTAACAAAGAAATAAAGATTTATGGTGACTGAGAAAAGTTATAAAGCATACAAAGTGACAACCTCACAACTCTGTAATTCACAAGCACAAGTGAGTTTTTATTTTTCACCGTGTCATCATTATATGGGCAAATGAACTAGACGTTAGAAGCTTTTATGTTCATAATTAAAATCCATTTAATGAACTTGATATTACATTAATCTAGGCATATTATCTATGACGTAGCTTTGTCTTTCAAACTTAGTTTCATTTTTTAATATTTGATTACATACATTTTACACATATTAATATATTGTAAAACATTTATATAAATATGATTTACAATATTATGGTGATAACTTACTAATTTATATTTCAAATTTTTTATAAAAAAATGAAAAATTTTAATTGTTAATTTGACAGATTAAATGAAACCTTAATTTTTTAGCATTAATAGAATGTTTTAATAAGGTAATTATATTACAAAATAAAGTAAAAATTATGTAACACAGAGCTATATGCTTTTAAATTTCTGGAAAACCAAACTGTTGTTATTCTTGATAAACCCATTTCTTGATCAACTGACAAACATCATCATTAACACTTTTGGAAAACGGGATTGCACATATATCAATATCGTTTTTCTTTTAAAATTTTCAGAGTAAAACTACATTTTATTTTGCAATGCTAATCTGATATATCATTTTTGGAGAAACTTTTTTTTTTAAAACAAGTTATACATAAAAATTAATAAAATTTATGTATACACACATATAAAGAACATAAAAAATTGGGGCCTTGTATGTTTGGGGACCCTAAGCGATGGCTTAGTTTGCTTTACCGTTAAGCCGGCCCTGAAAGACACTCTCACGGATCTTTTACAAGTTTTGGCATTGAAACAAGACTACTGTATTGCATAAGTTACAAAAACCTGGAGTTACTAGTATAACCTCGATAATCTTAAACTAGGTCCATGGTTACTAAGATATGTAAACGGTAGTGAATTAGCTAGGTTTTAATGACTGTGATATATTATATACATACAAAACATATGTATCAATATATACAAGAAAAAGACTCTTTCACTTGGCCAACAAAATTCTTTTTTCTTTGTGTTTACTTTGATTATGTCTTGTTTTATAGCTTATAACGTGTGACGGTAGAACATGGTGTGAATTCTACATAAAAGTCTTTTCTTCAGGTGTTATTTCGCTGCGTCAATGGTTGTCCCTCGTTTGGGACCTAACAATTGGTATCAAAGCCAGAATCAGATTGGGTGGTAAAACTCTGATTTGAGGTGATTCTAGGTTGTATTTTGTTTTGTGCATACAAGGTGTTTGGTAAAATTCCTGAGAGAGGTTGGTTGTTAAACAAGTGGTATCAGAGCCCATGGTTCGGTAATTGGATCTTGGAGGTAACGGGCTGTGGTGTTACGATGTGGGAGGTTCCCCTCGGTGGCGATTGGAGATTTTTTGGTACCTTGTGTCGAAAGTCTACTTGATGGTATTCAAGCAGCGGGTTCTGTGAGGTCAATCGCAGCGGTGCAAGATATAGGCAGATTTATCGCGGGTGTAAGACCGCGGGTTATGTGGTTCTTGGTTTGAGTGGAGTATTGTTGGGTGACGTCAACCTAAGTACCAAATCGAGGGAAAAAGAGAAAATACTCTTGTATATAAGCAACCAAATAAACTCCATTAGTATGAGGCCTTTCGGGAGTGACCCAAAAATAAATCCGTGTGGGCTCGGTCCAAAACGAACAATATCATACTATTGTGGAATTATGCCTCGCTCGCGGGCCAACAACGGGAAAAAGGAACCAATTTCATACAAAACTATAACATTTCAAAAAGATGACCGAAAATCTATAAATTTGTAGTATTTAACTTTCAACAGTCAAAAGGCATATCAGTGTGTGACAATGTCATGCACTGCTGGAACCCTTTATATATATTCAACTTGCTGAACGGGCAATCTCCTCTGTGCCAATCGCTAGCGCATCCGGGCCTGCACCCAGCTCAGCTGGAGATACCTAGCCTTAGCTGCAGACATTGCTCTATGTGCGCACTTCCGCATAACGTTCCAAAGCTACCATGAGATTCTGCTCTGCATATACTACAACATAAACATTAGTTGCATATATATAAACATTACTAGGTGTACTCGTACTTATGATATGCTGTAAATTGTAATTTTCAAGTACAATAAAATTATTAATTCAGGAAGATGGAAGAAATATAAAAATAAGCTAAACAAGCATGTATGTACACGTAATATATATGTAGAAAGTAGTCAGGAAGGCGTCTTATGATATTTACAGAACGGTAAGCCAATTAGCCAAACCTATGTGAAAAGGCAAAAAAAAAAATATCTGTTCATAGTATTCCGTAGAAATTTGGCAGTAGCAAGTACACATAAGTATTGATTTAATGAACATAGGAGAATCAGAATATTTCAGCCATACTCTTCAGTAGAGCAACGCTAAAAAATTGTTCTACGTATTACAGTAGACGTTGATGTCAGATCGTGCTTTTCTGTTGCTCCTTACTATACCACCTGGCCACATAACCGGCCAAGAATCCTCGTAAATAGAAATAGCAATAGAAAATAGAGAAAAAAAAAAAACTAATCTATGAACTCCTTGATAGTAGGCACCCCTGGTCATCCTTAATAGTAGCTAGACACCCTTGATCCTTAATCTTGGCATCAACATTCAACCTGGTTCGCCACTTTTCTCTCTAAAGAATCACTTGTCTTTGATATTGTGATATCACACTAGTCGCTAGCTAATTACTATTAATTTCTATTCTACAAACACACATTAAAATAAAATGGACGACAAAGACATTGCTCATGACATATCTCCATTTTTTGTAGTGTACAAAAATGGCAAAATTAAGAGACTTATTGGCGGTCCCCTCATGATCCCTGCACCTGAATCTCTAGATGGCGCTAAAATAAAAGATGTTGTCATTTCACCAGATCCCAAAGTCACCGTACGTGTATTTCTTCCGGAATCTACTTCCCCGGGACAAAAGCTTCCGGTGTTTTTTTACATTCATGGCGGGGGATTTAGTATTGAATCCGCTTTAGGACAGGGCTACACATGTTACGTCGCAGCTGTTGCTTCCAAATGTAATGTGATTGCTATTTCGGTTGATTACCGGCTTGCTCCCGAGGCCCCCATTCCTGCATGTTTTGATGATTCATGGACAGGTCTCAAATGGGTCGTTTCCCATGCAGCCGGGACAGGACCCGACCCGTGGATTAATGAACATGGCGACTTCGGACAGTTTTTTATAGCAGGTGATAGCGCGGGGGCAACTATTGCAAATACTATGGCGATTTGGGCAACAGTAAAAGGACTCGAGCGTGATGTAAAAGTTAGAGGAGTTATTTTTTCATGTCCATTTTTCGGACACGAGGTAGAGCTTGATAAGGTGTGGAAATATTGTTGCAAGGAGGAAACGGGTGTTAATGACCCGAGATTGAACCCGGCTGCGAATCCGGAGTTGTTGGCTAAGCTTGCGGGTGACAAGGCATTGGTTTTTACAGCCGACTGTGATTTTTTGAGAGATAGGGGACTGACTTATTACGAGGCATTGAAAAAGAGCGAGTGGAAAGGACAAGTTGAGCATATGGAGACAGAAGGTGAAGAACATGTGTTTTATCTCTTCAAACCAGAGTCTGAAAAGGCCGCGGCAGTCATGAAACGCATGAATTCTTTCATCAACAATAAGTGACAAGTGCTTCTGTAGGTTTGTTAGGGAGTAATAAAGATACTATATTATTATCAGAAAGATATGGAATTTTACTACGTTTCATTGGAATCCGATTTTCACGGTCATAGGATGTTAATAAATTTATTATATACAGTCCATAGATTTGTAGTCTAATATATAATCTTAAATTACATTCGGATAGATAGCAAATCTGGTTTCAACGTCGGCGGAGACAGCCATTTTATAGAAAGATTTATGACCGATGGATCTGGATAATTGATTCATCATTAGCCCTTCCAGTCAGTTTTAAGACGTGGATGGCAGTGGCACTTTGTAAGATGGATTCCAATAGCTTTGTATCTTTCTCTTTGAAAGTAATGAATTGTAACAAATATTACAATTGTACAGATATGGATTAACAACCTATTGGCTAATCTGTTATGTAGGTGATTTCAAGCGCACTGTACCACAGTGTTACTCTTTAGAGATATTTTATCAATTTCTTTACATTTCAAAAATATTAAAGTTTTATTATATAAAATTTAACTATTTTCACTACTTTCTCCATTTTATTTACTTTATACCTTAAATGTTGACGGATCGTACTACTTTAATTATTCTTCTTATTTTTTTTCTACTTTACTTATATTTCTTAACCTCCGTCACCGTGCCCAATCCAAATGTAAATAATTGGACGGAGTATATGTTTTAAAACTCCCCGGTCCTCTCTACTTTTACCGGATTCAACAAGTGCCTTCTCTCTTACACTCAATTGATATGTTCACTTTTAATTTCTATGAACTTTTAAAATATAATAAGTTTGTTACCAAAATAGAAATATATAATCGTTAAACAAGTTCAAAACACTCGAATGCAGATTTGCGAGAATTTTTAAATTTAATGGTATTACAAGAAGAATTTATAGAATCAATAAAGATTAGTGGCCTAAAAAATTGCAATTTCCATGATACAAATTGTAAAATATTTTATGAGAACCAGATTTACAATAATGTATCTACACTGCAGAGACAAATGAACGAATAAAAAACGCAGGCCCATGACTTGTTCCCTAAACGTGGGTCGGTGGCCTTGATCATCATATATCAATGATAATGCATGGATCATGAGCATGGTTGATGAAGAAGAAATCCAAATAAACAGCTACTATTAAACGAAATCAATGCATCATCAACCTAAACTCGTCAAAGTTGAGAACGCCATCACCATTGAGGTCAAACTTCGAAATAATAGCCCTACAACTTTGAACCGAAGTAGACTGTCCGAGTCGACTAAGCATCTTCTTCAAACTTTTGGGAGTAATACTACCACTTCCCTCTTCCGCGTACATTCCAAACGCTGCGTACATCTCATCCATCTCAGACCCACTTTCGTCTTCTAAAATCTTCGAGAAGTCCTCCAGCCCTAGCATTCCGTCCCCGTCAGAATCCACTGTTTCTACAGCCATCTCCGCTTCTGATAGCGACATTTCACGTCCACCAACTGCCGTCATGCATGTCATTAACTCGGCTGCTGTTATTTTGCCGTCTTCATCTTCATCGAAGTAGCTGAACACGCGTTGTATTAGCTCGTCGTTAAATGCTTTCCGAGACGACGATGATGATGATGCATTGCTAATTCTAGGTGATTGTTTAGGTGAAAATGCTTGGCATAGTCGTTTAAAAGCCGAAGTAGTAGAAGAAGATGAAGCTGACGAAGTTCTTGGAGACAACATATTTGATATATATAGATGAAGCTCTAAATTTTTGAATCTAAATGAGTTTAGAGTTTGAGTTGGTTGAAGACCTGGGGAAGGAATGGTATTATATACTATTCGGTGTGCGCGTATGTTTTATGTTAAAAGAGTGGATACCATGATTGGCCAATATTGTGGATATTGCGCGTACCTATTAAATATTGTCTTCTTACGTGTTAGCTTCTTTCGAATTGATTTTTTTGTACGCGCTCAAACTGTGTGCTATTTTTTAATTTTAATTTTGATCATTATATTTTATCAATATATATCTATACTATTATATTAAAGACGAAACATTGAAAGTTTTGTATTCTGGTCATTAAAGTTTTTGTAGTCTGGTCACTCCATTCATAGCCGTTAGATATTTTTGATCAAATCGATGAGAACCGTTAGATAAAATATTAAAATTAGTATATAGAATATCTTTTATATTTTTCCTAACTAAAACATCTCATTTTCCAAAAATATCATACGCAGTTTCATTTAATAAAATAACATAATAAGGTTATAATTGATAATAAATAACCCATTACCATTTTTAGCCAAAATGTATATTTTTTATATTTTCTAACTAAAATTTCTATTTTTCTATTTTTATTAAATAAAACCTCTAATTTTCCAAAAATATCACGAACAGTTCTATTTAATAAAATAAAATAATTATATTATAATTATAAATGACTAACCGATTAGCTTTTTTTCCAAAACTTATATTCTTTTTTATATTTTCTAACTAATATTTCTCCTAACAAAAATCTCAAAAATATCACGGGCTATTCCATTTAGTAGAATAAAATACTAATATTATGAATATATCTCTATATCTATAATAAATACTATTATATAATAGACGAAACATTAAAAGTTTGGTTGGTCGGTATGGTACGTTGTGATTTTACTTAATTGCCCTTAATTTTGGTGGTCAGTATGGTACGTTATGATTTTACTTAATTGCCCTTAATTAACTGTACTTTGTATTTTTACTTAATTAACCTTACTTATTTATAGAAATATATTATTAAATAATAATATTACATATTTATAACCAATTATCTTTTTCACCTAAAATACATTATTTTTTCTATTTTTTCTAACAAATTCCCCTACTTTTTCAAATATATCACAGGCAATTACCTTTTTTTTAACTAAAACATGTTAGTTTTTCTATTTTTTCTTACTAAAACCCCTCATTTTCCAAAAATATCACGGACGTTTAGTTATTTATTTTTAAAACTATTTTAATATTATAATTATTTTTTAAAAGTTTACCTATTTTAACATGTCTACCTATTTTTCTTAACAAATGCAATTACTACAAATATTAAAATATAAATAATCAAATACCTATTTATAACCAATTACCTTTTCAGCTAAAATATATTATATATTTTTTCTAAAAAGTTCCTTCTTTTCTAAATATATCATGGGAAATTGTCTTTTATAATTTACTTTTTCTATTTTTCTCACTAAAATCCATTCTTTTTCCAAAAATATCACAGGAAACCATTTACTTATTTATTTTAAAACGTATTTAAATACTTTTAATTATTAAATTTTCAAACCTCATTTTCCAAAAATATCACGGGCATTTACCTGTCTAAACTAAATATATGTTACATTTTTTCTAACTAAAACCCTTCATTTTCAAAAATATAACGGGTGACCCCATACTTATTTATTTTAAAATCTGTTGTAATGTTTTTAATTAATTAAAAGTGTTTAGCTATTTTAACATGTCTACTTATTTTTTGCAAAATTACAATTAATAAAATATTAAAACAATAATAATAAAATAACAATTAACAATCCGTGCATCGCACGGGTTTTAAGCTAGTATATATATATATATATATATATAGGGCTACCCTAGTGAGATCCCTCTTATAATGATGAGAACTGAGTCCAAATCACCAAATTACTAAAAAAAATATCACCATTCATATACATACATCAATATTTATACATATATCATCTTCCTATTACTCTACCATCACTGTCCCTTTCATCTGTTTTACCACTATCGCCATCATTTCTCCTACTCCACAACCACCATCTCCACTACACCATTATATTAGAAAAATCAACATCATCATTCCATCTGATGCACCTAGCACCACCACCTTAACTGTCGTTTTCACTATTTATGTCTCATGTAAAATCACCACCATATCACAATCACCACCATATCAAAATCACCAAATTTAAGCTAGAATCAACAGAAAATTCAACACAAATCACCGAATTTCAATCAAAATCACTAATTTTTTTTGAAACAAATCATTAACAATTTTAAAACAAATTACCAAAAATCGCTGCTTATACCATGTATACCACCACCAGTATACTAAATTATAAACCACCACCAGTATACTGCCATCATAACTACATAATCACCAAAAATTTAATACAAATCATCAAAATTTCAACACAAATCACTAATTTTCAACGCAAATCACCAAAAATTCAAAATGTAAATCATCTTCTTTCAAATGTAAATCACTAATTGAAGCGATTGTGTGCGGCTTGCTTCTCCTTGTCATCTTCTTCGCTTTCATATTCATCATCATCGTCATCCATATCATCGTCGTCTTCACTGTCCTCTTCTTCTTCATCATCATCGTATTCTAGAGAAGCACCAGGTCCTCTAGCAATTGAATCGTAAATATCTAGATCGTGAATGAGGAGACCACATAGGCCGTTTTTAAGTCGAATATATTTGTATAGTCGTCTATCAATCGGCGATTTTATCACTATATCATCAGAAGAGTAAGCGCAACCACCAACTGTCATTTGTTGAGAGAGAGAGAGAGAGAGAGAGAGAGAGAGAGAGAGAGAGAGAGAGAGAGAGAGAGAGAGAGAGAGAGAGAGAGAGAGAGAGAGAGAGAGAGAGAGAGAGAGAGAGAGAGAATGGAGAGATCGGGAAGTGGGTGGATGAGTGATGTGAGGAGAGAGAAATAATTATTCTAATTTAAAGATAAAGATAAAGATATATGTGTTTATTTGTAGTCCAGATTAAAAGTAGTTTTAAAATTGAGTGGCTGAGATTTAGTCTCAGTTCTCATTTTAACATAGGGTCTCATTTGATCACTTGCCTATATATATATAGTTAAGTTCTATGGAGACCACCTTTTTTGTGGAGACCTGGAGACCACATATGTTCTGCAATCTAAATTTTGTAAAATAGATCATATTTTGTAATCAAAAGTTTGCAAAACATACTGTTTTGCAAAGTATATTATATGAAAATCACTATTTCATTGAAAATCTTGAAAATCATGTAAGTTCTGCAAACTAAACATGAATGTTCTGCAAACCGCAGAACAATATGTTTTGCTATGTTTTAGTTGCAAAACATATATAATTTTAAAGATTTTAAATGAAAATAGTTATTTTCATAGAACATAATTTATAAAATATTATATTTTGCTAAATTTAGATTGCAGAACGTATGTGGTCTCCAGGTCTCCACAAAAAAGGTGGTCTCCATAGAACTTAACTATATATGTTAGTGATCAAATACAAACTTTTTTTAAAATACAAATTAAGAACCAATCTAAACCATTAGATTAATCTAATCTAATGGCCCCCCTATATGCACAATACATAACTAAAATACACCCTCCCACACACAATCACACATATTCCCCTCCGTTTTTAATTTGAATTTTCCCGTCAATCGGAGAGATTTTTTTTGAAATCCGACTTCACCGTATTTTTCTCCATCTCCCAACGATCAATTTGCATACCATATTTGATATATTCCGACGATAAATCACTATTTATGCTTGCGAGAATCACTAAAATGTTGGTGATTCCTGTAAGAATAAATAGTGATTTCTGCGTAAATGTAGTGATTTTTTTTCCAGATCTATACGTAAATTACAGATTTTGTATCGTAAAATCACTAAATTTATACGTATATAAAAATAAATAGTTAGATCTATGCTGAAATCACTATTTATTCTTACAGAAATCACTAAAATTATTTTAGTTTGTAGTTTGTAGTCTCAGAGTGGTTTGTATTGGAGTAAACCCTTATATATATATATATATATATATATATATATAGTTGCACTCTACGAAGAACACCTTGTAAAAAAAACAATAAAGAACACCATCATAAACACTTTATTTTTCATAAAAATTGATTTTTTTTTAAAATTAGAATCATAAAATTAAACAACAATTAAGCCTAACATATCGAATTTAACGTAGAATCTCATCTAAATTTAAAAATTAAACATTACATATAATCCAGTATAGAATCCAGTACAGAATCTTATATATATATTTATCACAATGAAATTACATGTAATCATGTTTTATTTTATTCTAATTTTTTGTTAGATTCTATTTTTATTCGTAATAAACATTTTTGGTGAGAAAATTAGAATCAACATGCAATTTATGTAAGATTCTATGGTGTTCTTTATTGTGCTTTATATAAGAGTGTTTTTCATGGAGGAATGACATATATATATATATATATATATATATATATATATATATATATATATATATATATATATCTTTTATATATATAAAGGAAAACCCCCAGGAGCTCTCAGATCATCCGAAAGCTATTTATCTATTTTTCTAAAGCTCCTCAATTTTAATTGAATAATATTAAATTTCCTTATTTAAATTCAAATTTATAGGATAGAAAAATATCAACGGCCTTTTAAATCTTTACTAATTGAGGAAACAGATATACAATTTTATGATTCTTTCCTTTCTCAATTTTGATTCAATAAAATGAAAGTTCCTTATTTAAATTTGAATTTATATGATAGGAAAAATCTCAATTACCTTTTAAATCTTTACTAATGAAAGAAACTAAATATAACTATTTATTTATTTTTCTAGAGCTCTTGAATTTTAATTTAATATAAATAAATTTACTTATTTAAATTCAAATTTATAGGATAGAGATAATATCAGTTGCCTTTTAAATTTTAACTAATGGAGGAAATAGAATATACAATTTTAATATTATTTCCTTTTTCAATTTTAATTCAATAAAATAAAAGTTCCTTATTTAAATTTGAATTTATAGGATAGAAAAAATCTCAATTTCCTTTTAAATCTTTACTAATGGAGGAATCAGAACCTCTTTTATTATAATACCCGAGTCTACCAAGTATGCGGTTAATCAATCATAAATTTTGAATTATTTTAGGACCAATCAGATGTCAATCCTAAATTTTAGACCAATCACAAGAGCCTAAAAACTTTCCTCCTATAATTTTCTTAACCAATGGTGATTAAACTATCCATACAACGCGATTAACCAATAAAAATAAAAAAAATGTTTTTTTAATTAAAATTTAAATTTATTAAAATTTTCTCATATAATTTTATTTATTAAGGGTGGTTATACTTTCCATATAACGCTATTAACCATTCAACATTAAAAAATATTTTATTTTTAAGAGTTTTCCTTATTTAACATTCTCATCCTATTTTACCAACCATGGTTAATTTAAAAATTCTAATTTAAATATAATAATGATTTTATTTAACATATCCATATATACATATTTTTTATATCATAAAATATATACTAAAAACACTATTTTAATTTGAAATCAAACACGATGTACTATTCTATATTTTAAATTAATTTTCATAATTAAAAATTTATAAATCAATTACTCTTTTAATATAAAGTCAATCACAATTATATAATTATACATTATAAATTAATTTTCATAATTATATCCTATTATATAATAAGAGTAAAAGTGATAATAAAAGAATACTACCATAGATCATAGGATCCATTCCCATATGATATATTAAATAAAAAAATTACTAATCACGGTCAACTTAAATTTAAATTTAGTAATCTCTTAATTTAATAAATTCATAAATTACTAATTAAATTTCCTTATTTAAATTAGTGTTTATAGGATAGAAAAATATCAAATACTTTTTAAATCTTTACTATTTGAGGAAACTGATATAAAATTTTAAGATTCTTTCATTTCTCAATTTTTATTCAATAAAATGAAAGTTCCTTATATAAATTTGAATTTATAGGATAGAAAAAAATATCAATTTCCTTTTAAATCTTTACTAATGGATGAAACATAACATACAATTTTAATATTCTTTCGTTTCTCAATTTTAATTCAATAAAATTAAAGTTCTATATTTAAATTTGAATTTATATGATACAAAAAATCTCAATTGTCTTTTAAATCTTTGTTAATAGAGGAAACTAAATAAACAATTTTAATTCAATAAAATTAAATTTTCTTATTTAAATTGGATTTTATAGGATATAAAAATATCAAATACATTTTAAATCTTTACTAATGGAGGAAACTGATATACAATTTTAAGATTCTTTCCTTTCTCAATTTTTATTCAATAAAATGAAAGTTCCTTATATAAATTTGAATTTATAGGATAGAAAACAAATCTCAATTTCCTTTAAATCTTTACTAATGGGGGAAACAGAATATACAATTTTAATATTCTTTCCTTCCTCAATTTTTAATTCAATAAAATTAAAGTTTCTTATTTAAATTTGAATTTATTGGATAGAAAAAAATCTGAGTTGTCTTTTAAATCTTTGTTAATGGAGGAAACTAAATATACAATTTTAAATATTCTTTCCATTAAAATTTTTAATAATGGAGGAAAGTAAATATACTATTTTAATATTCGATATCTTTATCTTTTTATCTTATCAATCTTTATCTTCTTTTTCCTTTTATTTGTCTTCTTCTTTATATATACTAGCTTAAAACTCGTGCAATGCACGGATTATTTTTAATTATTGTTATTTCAAAATTGATATTTTAATATTTTATTAATTGTATTTATTAAAAACATTTAAATAGGTATGTTAAAATAGGTAAACCTTTTTAATAATTAAAAGTATTAAAATAGGTTTAAACATATTTTTGGACATCTTTATCTTTTTATTAATATTCAACATCTTTATCATTTTACCTTATCAATCTTTATCTTATTTCTTTTTCTTTTTATTTATCTTCTTCTTTATATATATAAGGAAACTGAATATATAATTTTAATATTCTCCTTGATTAAAAGATATCTAATTTGTTTTTTCAAATCTTTCCTAAGGAAACTTAATATATAATTTTAATATTTTTGCCTTTAAAATCTGGACTAATGGATATTCTCCTAAAACTTTTTTCCCAAATTTTAAAATTGAAAAAGACTTTTACTAATACTTTCCTAAATTTCTCTTTGGCACAAATTTGAAACTTATTACAAAATTTTACCTTAATTATTCAAGACTAACTTCTTCTTCAACAATCATTCATATATATATAAACAAATTGACCATCGAAGATAAGTAAGTTTAACTTTCTATCGTACTTTTACATGGATTTGTTAGTTTACCTTTATGCCTTTTTAAACTTGAATTCGAGACATCATTAGTATAATATTTGATAATTGATACGCATGAATTGTATTCTTTGTCCATCTTCTTCCTTTTTTTGGTATTATGTTGTATTAAACTCATAATTTTTATTTTGATGTACGGTGGTATTTATAAGCTGATCATCTTGATATTGGATATTAAATAATTCAAATGTGATGTGATGATTCAATATGTCTATAAAATATACAGGTACAAACCGGACACTAGTAGCCTAAGAGCTTCTGACAATTAGCTAATATGATTATTCTTTTAGTACTATAAGTTTATTAATGTCTTTAGATATTTTATGATTTTTTGATAAAATTTCATGTATCCCGCAAGATAGATGCTACTATAAGTCATTATGGCTATATTTAACAATTTTACTTTTTCAATTTCATAGGATGACTTATAAGTTTTGTAGTTTAATCTATTTTCCTATATATTTTTTAGTCTGAGAGATTGGTGTGGCCGGAAGATGATAGTGAATGATAGGATTGTAAAAACCTTCACTGTGTAGGAGCTTACAAGGGTTGATGAATGAAAAAAAGAGACTGAAATTAGTATCACTATTTTGAAATCCTGATCACTAACATACTAAAGATACATACACATGTTTACGATTATCAATAATTTTTATGTACACTAAAAGATCTATACATGAAGGATGATGTCATTATAAAATGTATAAGATGTTATTTATGTACGATAAAATATCTATGCTTGGAGGTTGATATCAAATTTATGAAGCAACCAACTTTCAAAAAGAAAAATGAAATATAAAAAAAAATTAATTTTTATTATAATTTATATAGTTAATAAGATAACACTGTAGAATTTTATCTTTAAAATCTTTACTAATAGAGGAAATTAAATATACAATTTTTAAAAAAATTTATTTATAAATATAATTACTAACATAGGAAACTAAATATATTATATTAATATTCTTCTAAATATTATGGAGAAGACAAGGACGGTGAGTTGGGTCCCTCAAATCATCTCAATCTTTTTTTTTAATTTTCTTGAATTTTTGAATTATTAATATTAAATATTAGAAAATATCTCAATTTCATTTTAAATCTTTATTAATGAAGGAAACAAAATATATAATTTTTATTTTCTTGCCTTTGAAAAATTTACTAATGGAGGAAACTAAGTATATAATTTTAATATTCAATTTTTTATTAAGAAACTAAATTTACCATTTTAGTATTCTCCTAACTTTTCTATTTAAGTCAAAATTTTAAAATTTGAAAATTAAATATCAGCCAATATCATTATATACACACACACACATATCTTTTATTATATTATTATTTAACTATGTAAAGGATGATTTAAATTAAATTTCAGATATAATAAAATTAATTAATAAATGATATAATTTATTTAGTAAATTAGTTTGTTATTTATTTTGATTTAGTAACAACGAGAAAGTGTTATTAAGAGAAAACATGTTTAACGAGGTGACCCAATAAATTTAACGAGAGAGCATGTTATTGAGAGAAAACATGTTTAACATGATATAATTTTAGGGAAGACATTCTTTATTTACACTCTAAAAATTTTGTTAGAGAAGCCAATAAATATATAAAAGCCAATCCTTGTTAGATCAGGATTCAATGATCGTCAGGATCTAGACTCAACTGATCAGGATTGCTGACGTCATCAGTATTGCTCAAGTATCAGTATCAGGATTGCTATCAGGATTTGTATCAGGACTGTGATCAGGATTGATCATCAGGACTGGAAGCTGATCAGGATTATAACTTCGAGTTATTTATGGAGTCTAGTTAAAGAAGAAAGTTTAATTTGTCGGTTCCTAGTTTATAGGAATGAAGTTGTCGGTTAGGATATGTTTCAATATTGTTTGTAATTGATTTGGACTTATCTATCGATAGAGAAGCTGTGTAGTATATAAACACAGTTTAGGTTTTGATTTTATATCAATCGCATACACGAATATTTTGTAACCTAAAAGCTCTCAAGAACATCAGAATTTCTTGAGAGAGTTTTGTAACAATTTTATATCAGAATTAATAAAGCTATTATTATTCTTTCATATTTGTGATCTATATTTTATTAAGTCGAGAATCTTATACAATTGTATTCAACCCCCCTTCTACAATTGTTATTTACTGGGCAACAATCCTATTTAAAATTTAATCAAAAAAATAATACCTTTTTTTTCTCAACTAACTTAGATCTTATTTAAGTTTTAATCAATTTTTCTAGAGTTTCACTTTTTTAATTCAATTCAAATTTTTGGCGAAGACAATAATATATAAAATTCAATCTTATTTAAAATTTAATTAAACAAAAATAATTTTTTTCTCAACTAAATTAAATCCTATTTAAGTTTTAATCTATTTTTCTAGAGTTTCTCTATTTTAATTCAATAAAATTAAATCATCTTACCTAGATTTGAATTTATAGGAAAAACAATAAATATATAAAAATCAATTTTTTTAGAATTTAATCTTTATTATAACATTATATTACAATCATGTTTATGATTTAATCTTTATTAGATCTTTATATTATAATTCTATTTATAATTTAATCCTTATTATATCTTAAATTGCCAATAAAATCATGGCATACTGATTAGTTTTTCTCACGTCACAAATTTGAGGATTTTATGATAACCCGTGTCCATTAATAACATTTCATATTGATGATAAATGTTTGAATATTTTAATTTCTAAAAAGTTTTATTATGACGTCTAAAAATATTTAAGAAATTTGTAATTTTGTGATAATACAAATAGTTTTACGTCACAAATTTGAGAATTTTATGATAACCCGTGTGCATTAATAACATTGCATATTAATGATAACTGTTTGTATATTTTAATTTCTAAAAAGTTTTATTATGACGTCTAAGAATATTTAAGAAATTTGTAATTTTGTGATAATACAAATAGTTGAAATTTGAAGCAGTGGTTAGTACTTCAAGTTTTATTATTACTTAATTTTAATATTTTTAATTTATATGTATTTAGTGCAATGGGTGTCGGCTATGACACAAAATCGACATATAAAGTTTAGGGATATTTAAAAAAAAAATTGATGCATTTTGGTGCCAAAGTTTGCACCGAGTTCCAAAATGGTGGCTAAAGTTTGAAAATTGCAAATCGATGGCCAAAGTTTTTACCAAGTTTTAAAATAGTGGCTATACTTTCAGATTTACAAATCGGTGGCCATACTTATACTGTATTCCAAAAAGGTGACCGTGCTTTAATAATTTGACAAATAAAAAAATGAAAAAAAATATTATTGAAAAGTAATTAATTTAAAATTTTTAAAAATAATATTGATTCAACAGGAACACCAAAAAATTCATCCAAAGTTTTTAAAAAAAAATCATCGAGTCTAAATAATTCTGGAAAAAGATTTATAGTCAAATTTTCAAAAAGGTTAATATTTAAATTTTATTATTTCATGTATTATTAGTATTTTCTGTTTATATGTATTTATTCAACGAGCGTCGGCTCAAAAAACATGACACAAAATCGGCATATACAGTCTAGGGGATATAAAGATAATTTTGTGATAATACGAATGATTGAAAAATTAAATGGTGGTTAATACTTAAATATATATTACTAAATATTTTTAATATTTTTTTTATATGTATTTAGTGTAACGGGTGTCGCCTCAAGAAAATATGATACAAAATCGGCAAAAAAAATATGTTAGTAGTTTATTTTATTGTTTATGTATGTTATTTTGTAAAATATTGTGTTCACTATTTATATATACTAACATATAGTCGTACCATGTACAAGTTTTTTTAATATATTTTATTAATTAATTAAACGATTAAAAGATATATTTGGATGTATTAATAAGTTATATATATTATTAACTATTGAAAGATTTCGCGTAAGGTATTAATGGGAGTGTATTAATGATTGAAAGATATTGTATAATTTGTATCTTTAGGTGTGTTTTAGAAAGGTAATATTGTTAATAAAAAGGTAACATGTTAATTTAAAAAGTTAACATTAATGATTGAAATATATAATATAATTAGTATTTTTAGATTTGTTTATAAAAGATAGTATGTTTTAATTAAAAGGTAACATGTTTTTAATGATTGAAAAATATAACATAATTAGTATTTTTAAGCGTGCTTATAAAAGATAGTGCTTTTTTAATTAAAAAGTAATATGTTTTGGTTAGAAAAGGTAATATCCTATTATTCATATTATTTATAAATTAAAATGACCGAAAACCAGAATACCGAAAAACCTGAAAACCAAAATTTTCAATGAAATGGTTATTATATAATAGTATACATTTTACATATATTTTTTTAAATAGTTAATATTTAAAATTTTACAAAACATTTATAGGGTCGCTGCGAAGCGCGGCTTAGTGGACTAGTTATTATATATAAAGGAAAACCTCCGGGAGCTCTATAATCGCTCGATTCATATTTATCTAATTTTCTAGAGCTCCTCAATTTTAATTCAATAAAATTAATTTTCCTTATTTAGATTCGAATTTTAAGGGAAGATGATATGGTCAGAAAAGTAATTATAGAAATATAATTAATGATTCATTGGAAAGACCCAATATTTAAGGCCCAGAATCCAGATTATTTATTAATTTCGTAATTAATAAATAGGGAAAATATACAGCTCATGAAAAGAGTCCAAAATATGGTAAATTAGTCAAAGAAGGATCTAGAATCTCAATTAATGAGTCATAGCCTTTATCAACAAGGAAAAGACTTATTCAGCAAGCAATACAACGTTTATCCAATATCAAAAAGGAGACTTATTCGCTAAGTCTCCTAAACGTACCATAAATACAAGGCTCCAGACGCCTATATAAAGGACCTGATCCTACAATCAGAACTACGTCTTTGGCTTGATTCTCAGCATTAATTGAGATACGTAGGCATCTTGTGAGGACCGATTTAGTCTCGAAACACAAGTGCAGCCATTAAAGCTCGAATCTCATTAAACCTTAGCATTAAATACACAAGCACGTTTTTTATTCCACAACATTTGGCGCCGTCTGTGGGACGACAACATCAACCATGGCAAACACACGAAGAACAGCTCGAGATACTCAAACTCCTGAGGATCAACCTATCACCTCTGAGGCTGATACTCACGGAAATCAACCACCGCCGACTACTGGCATTCAAGGGGCGAATATCCCCACCAACACTCAAGGATCGGAAATCCCGATTTCGGTTGAAGGGAAGAATCCCCTGCAGATGGTCATTCATGGATCTAATCCACAAGAGACCATTCACCAACAACCAATCTCGACTTCTCCACTCATCATGAATGCACCGAGAAGTCTTCAACTCCATACTACTGATCTCCCTCAATACGCGAATTAGACTTTGGGGATGCCAAGCTATGGCATGCCCCCTCGACCCGCGGCGGGCGGTAGTGGCCTCAACTCCATCTACCATGAAGCATATGCCCCCCCTTATATACAAGGTCTGGGACCTCAAAATCAACAAACTCGACGGACCCCTTTGATTCAAGATTACTCGGGTCCCTATACTGAGGACGAAAATTACACATCTGAAGAAGAGAGGGATGTTGCCCCAAGAAGGAAGCGTTATTCCCAAACAAATCGGGAACAACCCCAAACTACTAAGGAGAAAATTGCAGCCCATGAGGCACAAACTGCAAGACTCAAGAAACTCCTTGCGGAGGAGGAGGCCGCTCAATCTCAAGGCCGATCAACTGGAAGGGTCCCGATAATCAACCTGGACCCGACACCAAGAAGGACTAAGAGGGCTGAAGCCCCAAGGGGTGATCCTAGTGTTTTGTTGCCCCTAGGAGATCCTGATGATCCTACACCACCATTTACTCAAGACATCATGAAAGCCACAATATCCAGAAAATTTAAGATACCAACGATCAAGGCTTATGATGGAACGGGGGATCCCACAAATCATGTAAGGACCTTCTCCAATGCACTGCTGTTGCAGCCAACCAACGATGCGGTCAAGTGTAGGGCGTTTCCACAAACCTTGGCAGGCATGGCCCAACGCTGGTATAGCCGTCTTCCCCCCAACTCTATTGGGTCTTTTAAGGAACTAAGAAAAGCATTTTTTAATCAATTCGTTAGTGGAAGAGTGCATGAGAAAAGCTCTGCATCACTCATGGCTATCCAGCAAGGAAAGAATGAAGCCCTAAGGGACTACATCAATCGTTTCACCCGGGAGGCTCTGAAAGTCCCGGACTTAGAGGACAGAGTGGCTATGATAGCCCTGTAACAAGGAACTACTGATGACCACTTCAAAAGGTCATTAGCAAAACATCCACCCGAAAGCATGTTGAAGCTCCAAGATAGAGCCGGAAAGTACATCAAGGCTGAAGAAAGCATGAGAAAGTATGAACCTACTGCTGGCGGTAGTGGAAACTCAAAGAAAAGAAAAGAAATTCAGGAATACGACGTCAAGGAAAAGTTTCCCAGAACGTCAAAGGATTCTAGTTCTCCACCAAAGAGAAACAATTTTGGGCCAAAGTTTACGGAGTATGCAAGATTGAATACTCCCAGAAGTCAAATCCTGATGGAGATAGCAAAGGAAGAAGATCTCAAATGGCCGAAGCCAATGAGGGCTGACATGTCCAAACGGAACCAAAACCAATTCTGTAGGTTCCATAAGGAAGTCGGTCACGACACCGACGATTGTAGGCAATTGAAAGATGAGATCGAATTTCTGATACGGAGAGGAAAGCTCAGTAAATTCACCAAGGATGGAAATCAAGGGAGTCAAAGAGGAAACTATGAAAGGAAGGATTATGATGGAAGGGACAACGATCAAGATCGAAATCCCAAGCCCCGAGGGCCAGTCATCAACATGATATTCGGAGGGCCAACTGCTGCTGGGTCCTCCCGAAACTCAAGAAAGGCTTATGCTCGAGAAGTAATGACTGTGGTAGGAGAAGCACCGAAACGTGCCCGAACAGAAGTATCAATAGGTTTTGATGATTCAGACCTAGAGGGAGTGAAGTTTCCCCATGATGATCCCTTAGTCATCGTTCCTGTGATAGAAAATTCTGAAACCAAGAGAGTTTTGGTCGACAATGGAGCCTCAGTGGACATCTTGTTCCATGATGCTTTCATAAAAATGGGCTACACTGACTCTCAGTTGACACCCTCGAATATGCCCATATATGGATTCAATGGAGTAGAATCAAAGGTGGAAGGCACTATCCAACTCCCAATGACCATGGGGCAAGGGATGAATACGTCTACTCAAATGTTGAACTTCATAGTTATAAAGGCAACTTCGACCTACAATGCAATCCTGGGAAGGACTGGTCTTCATGCGTTCAAGGCCGTTGCCTCTTCTTATCATCTGAAAATCAAGTTCCCAACGAGGAATGGAATTGGTGAAGAACGGGGAGACCAAAAGTTGTTATGTAGTTGCGTTAAGGCCTGATGGAATCGGGGGGCAGGTTCTCCCAATTGAAGACATGGATATCAGTGACAATGAGGACCGAAGAGGGAAACCAGCTGAGGATTTGATCCCAATTCCCTTAGTCCCAGGTGAACCGGAGAAGGTGACTTATGTTGGAGCACTACTACTTGAACCATTAAAAAGCAAACTCATATCTTTTCTTCAAGAGAACAATGACGTTTTTGCTTGGACAGCGGCCGACATGCCAGGGATTGATCCCCAACTGATAACTCACAAACTGAATGTGGATCCTGAAAGGAAGACGGTGAAACAGAAAAAAAGAAATTTTCCTCCAGAGAGGCTTGAAGCCATCAAACAGGAAGTTAATAAACTTTTGGAAGCTGGGTTCATTGAGGAAATTCAATTCCCATAATGGTTGGCTAACCCCGTGATGGTCAAAAAGGATAACGGAAAATGGAGGATGTGCGTTGACTTCACCGACTTGAATGATGCATGTCCTAAGGATTGTTTTCCCTTACCGAGGATTGATGCACTAATAGATGCTACAGCTGGGCACGAGATGCTTAGCTTCATGGATGGCTTCAGTGGATACAATCAAATCAAGATGCATAAGGATGACATCGCCAAGGTATCATTCATCACTGACTTTGGTGTTTTCTGCTTTTTAGTCATGGCATTTGGACTTAAGAATACAGGGGCAACCTATCAAAGGTTGGTGAACAAAATTTTTGGACACCTAATTGGAAAAACCATGGAGGTCTACGTAGATGACATGCTAGTCAAGAGCCTCGATAAGGCCGATCACATAGAGCACCTCCGAGAGGCATTCGAAGTGCTGAGGCACCACAAGATGATGTTGAATCCAGCTAAGTGTGCCTTTGGTGTAGGTTCGGGAAAGTTTTTAGGTCTGATGGTTTCCAAGAGAGGAATCGAGGCTAATCCCGACAAAATCAAAGCAATTCTAGACATGGAACCACCAAAGACTGTTAAGGATGTCCAAAAACTAACAGGAAGAGTGGCAGCATTGGGAAGATTCATCTCCAAGTCAGGAGAAAAATGATTACCTTTCTTCAAAGCACTGAAGAATGTGAAAAACTTTGAATGGACAACTGAAAGCCAAGAGGCCTTTGAAGCCCTGAAGAAATATATGGCTGAAGCACCACTGTTGGCAAAACCAAAGCCAGGAGAAACTCTCTACTTATACTTGGCGGTTTCTAACAGTGCCCTTGGAGCTGTTCTGATAAAGGAAGAATTGAAAGTGCAGAAGCCCGTCTACTACATGAGTAAGATTCTACATGGGGCAGAAATAAACTACTCAACAATTGAGAAGTTTGCCTTAGCCTTGGTAATGGCCTCAAGAAAGCTACGCCTGTACTTCCAGGCTCACAAGATAGAGGTTTTGACCAATCAACCTCTAAGAAACATCTTGCATAGCCCTCAAGTTAGTGGAAGGTTGATCAAATGGGCTGTTGAATTGGACGAATTTGACATCAATTATAAGCCACGGACGGCCATAACAGCTCAGGCACTTGCTAACTTCATGGTTGAATGTACCATTGACAACCAAGAAGTCGGGGGGCGGGAAGTAATAGTGGAGGACAAGAAAGATGAAGACATGGAGTTCAAAGAATATTGGGTACTCTATTTTGATGGAGCATCAAAAACAAAATCAAGTGGAGCCGGTTTAGTGCTACAAAGTCCTGATGGATTCCTCATAGAGTATGCACTAAAACTTGACTTCCCAACGACAAACAATGAGGCTGAGTATGAAGCTCTGATAGCTGGCTTAGGGCTGGCTGGAGCCTTGAGAGTTAAAACTCTGAAAGTATGTTGAGATTCAAGGCTAGTGGTTTCCCAAGTGAATGGGGAATTTGAGGCCAGAGATGAAGTCATGACCAAGTACTTAAAACTTGTCAAGGCCATCATGACTCAGTTCGATGAATGCTATGTGGAACACATTCTGAGGGAAGAGAACGTGAAGGCCGATGCCTTGTCTAAGTTTGCCTCTTCTGAAATTGAAAACTATGCAGGGAGTGTATACTTCCAAGTCTTGAAGACCCCAAGCATCAACGGAAAGTTGGTAGCACCCATTGATGTTGGCAGTTGTTGGATGGATCCCATCAAAGCTCATCTGGAAACTGGGTGGCTACCCAACGACACTTTAGAAGCATGAAAGTTATATGTGAGAGCACTAAGGTATGCCCTGATTGAGGGAATTCTATACAAGAACTCTTTCATTATACCTTATCTGAAATGTTTGAGACCCCAAGAGGCAGAATTGGCCCTAAAGGAAGTACATGAAGGAATTTGTGGGCAGCACTTGGGAGGCAGAGCCCTTGCTCATAAAGTCACTTGTCTAGGTTTCTATTGGCCAAACATACTTGCAGATGCTAAAAGCTACGTGAAGAAGTGTGAACGGTGCCAAAAGCATGCACCAGTGGTTAGACAACCACCAGAGATGATGACATCCATTAACTCACCTATCCCCTTTTCCATGTGGGGAATGGATATACTTGGGCCATTTCCAATGGTAAGTGATCAACGAAAGTTCTTGATAGTAGCAATCGACTACTTCACCAAGTGGATTGAGGCTAAGCCATTAGCCAAGATAACCACCAAGCAAGTGAAGCATTTCTTCTGGGAAAATGTGATATGCAGGTATGGAATTCCACGAATCCTGGTTACGGACAATGGAACTCAGTTCAACAATGATGAATTCAAGAAGTATTGTGATGAGAATGATGTCAAGTTACGCTTCACTTCTGTTGCCCATCCTCAAGCAAATGGGCAAGCTGAGGTTGCCAATCGAATTATCCTGGATGGACTAAAGAAAAGAGTTGAACGCTCTAGAAACACCTGGGTAGACGAATTGCTCCCCATACTATGGGCATATCGTACTACTTGTAAAGTCACCACTGGAGCAACCCCCTTTCTGTTGGCATATGGGGCAGAGGCAGTGGTTCCAGTAGAGATTACTCACACATCTCCAAGAGTTGAAGCTTATGAGCCAGAAACCAATGAAGAAGGCTTGAGGTTAGCCTTAGATCTAATTGATGAAGTTAGAGATGAGGCAAATGCCAAGATAGTTGAACATCAGAAACGAGCATCTTTTTATTACAACCTAAGGGTTAAAGAAAGGTTCTTTCGTCAAGGAGACTTGGTTCTTAGAAAGATTGAAGCATCCGGAGTTGGACAAAGAGGCAAGTTGGCCCCAAATTGGGAAGGACCATATCGCGTTAAGAACGTATTTGGTCGAGTTTCCTACAAATTGGAAACCCTGGAAGGGATTGAAGTGCCAAGGACTTGGCATGTTGTAAACTTGAAAGTCTATTATGTTTAAGTCCTGATTGGACTAACTATTTGGACAAGTATAAATAAGGTCGACAAAACCAATCCAAGTTTTTAAACTTGAGTATTATGTAAGGGTTGAACCCATTTCCAAATTATTTATGAATGATATTTCTGAATTTTGTTGTGTTTTTCTGACAACTGATATATATCAAGCATCGATAAATTCAAACTTGATTGAACCAAAAGATATCAAGTAAAGCTCATAAGCAAGACTTAAAATAACACAAGTCATAACTTAAAGTTGCATACAAACTAGACTTCCAAAGAGAAAGTTTAAATAAAAGATAGATAAAGCCACGAAGGGCCAACAAAATCTACTCTATGTCATTAGACGGATCCTTGTCAAGGCCAGGGACATCCCTGTGAGGAACGTCTAAGTCCTCAAAAAAGTCATCAGCAGGCTCGGAGTCCACCATTGGCTGAGAATCATCGCCAGGTTGCGAAGAGGCTAAAGTAGTAGTGACCTCAACACCTGGGAAAACTGGCACAGGATACTTCTCCAAGCTAACACCCTCAATCTGCGTTCCCAGTTGGCCAATAATCTCTTCCCAGCACTTCTCGAAAGTGCCGGGGAAGTTAGCGTCATACTCCGCAGTAAGGAGGTCGTCAAACTCCTTTGAAGCTTTATACTCAGCTATCACATCCTCGCGGCCTCTTTGAAGGCGTGTGTTAGGTCCAAAGTATCGTAGAAGGGGGGGGGGGGTTGAATACGATACTCACAAATAATTTAATTTCGTTCGCGGATAATTAATTCAGTTCTATAACGAAATCAAACACACCAAACCAAATCAAGTTTCGGGGAATATATCTTTTTATAAATATAAACCTCGAGGGGTGCTACAATCTCTAATCCGTAGATTAGCTTCAATGAGTTCTAAGTTATACACAATCAAAACTTTGATAGAATTCAAGCAGAATTAATTTCTCTGGTATTTTCTCTCTGGCTTGATCTTTCTCTCAGTTATTGCTACTGTGAAAATAACTCGACTGAAGAAGACACTCCTTCTCTCTGATAGTAATTGTAGACTTGGATTTGAAAACTATCGAACCTCAATTGTAGAAACAATCTTGGTCGTCCATCTTCAAAATCAACCTGTAAAACAAGAATACTTTTCACCTGCTCCTAATTAAAAAACCATCGAATGAATTAACTTAATTTACCATTCGATAGTTTTTTTAAATAAAACTATCGAATACCAAATTAAGTTAACATGGTTTTCAATGAATCATTTTTAATACCATTCGATAGTTTTCTTAAATGAAACACTATCGAATCATTTTTTTCTTGTCTTATATCATTTAATGATTCCACTTAGCTCCTGGGTGTATAAGTAATAGACTGTATCACTTTCTTCTGAGACGATAAAACAACTTGATCTTTTAAGTGCTGTCACCTAGTGCAACTGGTCTGGTTCACAGATGAATAACACTTGATCAATTCTTCTTTTATGTCTTCAATTCAATGCTGCTGATAAGTCCCTTGTCGTTCTGGTTGCTTCAATTAAATCACTGGAATCCCGTGGTACTTAACCCTAAATCATTCACATACTTCTGTCGTCTTGAAAGTCTTGTTTCTTTTGCTGTCACTGAGGCTTGAACATTTTCATGAACTTCTTTCCGTGACCTGTTTACGGACTTCAAGAATACATAACGTATTTTGATTTTTTGAGTTTACCTTTACTTCTTTGATTCTGGATTCCTGTGCTTCTGTTAATACTATTGTCTGTCTTGTCCTTTGTTGAGTTGTAGTTATCTCTTTTACATCTTATGTTACATTATGCTTTACAGCGTGCCTCTAGCTGACGGACTCTTTCCTTCTCATCTACCAGCTCCCTCTCAGCAACTCTAAACCTCTCAAAATTAGCCTCGGAAGCAGAGAAGTATCGATCCCTGTCTCTCTCAGCAATAGCCTTTTTGGCCCTAGACGTCCTCAGGTTCCGTAAGGAAGCCTGATGATAGGCGTTGGCCTACGAAATAAAGTTTGGATTAAAGAATAACCCAAAAATAATTACAAAGTAAATGAAAGCAATTTGAGTTTGAAAACATACCGTAGCAATGGCCTGGGAGCCCATAAGCTCGATTTGTAGATCCTTAGAGGAATCCACAATATGAGCCCAGTCCCGTGGAGTAACCACATTTTTGGACCACTCTGCAGTGGCCTGAGAATCGCCAACTGCGATGTCTTTGTTACGAAGGCCCCACTTAACAACAAAAGGGTTGGGATCTTCGTCAACCCTCGTTGGCGGTTCAGCCAGAAAAACAGGTACCTTCCCCGAGAAAGAGCCGCTTTCAGTACGGCCCCTCTTGGAAACCCTCTCCACAGCAACAGAGGTCCCAGAAGCAGCAGCAGCTTCTCGCCTCTTAAAAACTTGGGCAAGCAAGTCTTGAGCTGAAAAGTAAAACAAGATAACACTAGTTACAAAGCAAGATAGTCAATGTAATGAATGAACAAGCTAGTTGGCAGAATAAATTACCCTCGGGACCCAAGTCACTAAGGCCATGTGCCTGAAGGGAAGCCATAGAAACTAAAAGGTTTTAGTGATGAAGATTGTCTAAAGTAAGGGCTTCGACAGCTGCAGCCTCCTCAATTCCAAGTTTTAAACTACGAACAGGCCCATCTTGGGCTTCACAGAATCCGGGCCTAAAATAATTATCCCAAATATCTCCCTCTATGTATACATAAAACCATTCTTTTTTCCATTTAGGCAAAGAATCTGGTCCACTATCGGAGATAAAGCAACTACGGTTGAGACTCCTATGTTGGATTTTAACCCAACCCGCTCTATGAGAAGCGTTGACAAACTTAAAGAGATATCTAAAAACGGAGACATTAGATTCGAAACCATGCTTCTTACATTGAACCATAAAACTATAAATAAACCTCCAAGCGTTAGGTTGGAGTTGGGTTGGACAAACCTGAGCTTCAGCTAAAAGTCTAAAAACAAAATGGGGAGGAGGTAATCTAAACCCAGCATAAAAGGTTTCTTTATAGATCCTAATTGCACCAGGTTTGTGATAACAAGCCCTATCATTTGGACCGGGAGCTTCGGCCCGATAAGGCCCATTTATGCCAAATAAAACGGATATTGCATCTATATCTTTTTGTTTGTATTTTGAAGGAAAGTTGTAAGCCTCTAAATGAAGGAGGTTAGGGAAGGCTTCCCCAAATTCATCTAATAAATCCCTAAGGGAAAAAATAGAGGCATGAACAAGGGAACGTTTATTACCTCTAGTGGCGACCCAGGGGACACGGGTAGAACCTTGTGGAGGTTGAGAAAGTTGAGACTGTTGGGAAGAATCAGAATCCGCCATTGATGTTCCTTGGTTGAAAGCTTAAGACCTTGGAAAATGGTGGAGAAGATGAATCTTCAAACAAGAGCTTCAAAGAAAACCGGGAATGGTTGATACTCGAATGGAGACTTGGAAAGAAGGGGCGGTGGAAGGCCGGAAAAAGAAACCCTAGCAGAGCAAAATCTAAGGAAATTTAGAATGAGAAATTTGTGAGAAATGAAAGTGAGGAGAAAGCTCTCACTTCCCCTCAATTTATAGAAAAGGATGGCCGGTCAAAATCCCCGATTTACCTACTATAGCAGGTAAATGGGTCAAGGAACAAGTAATTGGGCCTATTTTAGGCGGCAAAGCCCATACTTTCAAAATTCAAATGAAATTTTGGAGGGATATTTGGGATTCTATAACGTCCCTTGAAATTCTATCAAATTCTGGAAGGATCTTTGGGATTCTAGAAACTCCTTAGAATTCTAAATAAAATCCTAGAAATTATTAAAGGCCGAAATTTATGAGCCCAAAAGACGAACCCATGACAAAAAATGGGCTGAAAAAGATTTTGTAACTAATATATAAAATTTGATAAAGGCAAAGAATGCCCAGAAAGCATCCTTACAAGCGTGGTTCACGAACCCGCCTTGTACGCGGGGGTGAACGCCGCCCAGAAAATAAAAGCAAAGCGAACAAAAAATTGGCAAAAAATGTCTGGAAAGCAGTCTTCTACGCGGGGATAATATTCAAGCCTTCAACGCGGGGGTTACCCACGCACCAGCCTCTCCTTTTATTCTGTCAAAATGAATAAAATGAATTGGCGAAAAAAATAAATATATATATATATATATATATATATATATATATATACACACATATATATTATTAAAACACGCCTACGAAGCAGGCTGCTGAGCGTGGTTCACAAATGCTCCTTCTAGGCGGTACTCAACCCCCGCCCAGGAGACAACGGGAACTGGCCATAATTTTTCAAAAAAAAAAATTATATATATATATATATATATATATATATATATATATATATATAAATTGTAAACAACGCCTAGGAGGCAGCCTTGTAGGCGGTGCTTGAGAACATGCCTTGTAGGCGGGGACAAGCCACACATTGAAGACATATTGACGATTTTCTTTTTTTGGCCAGGAAAAAATATGTTCCCCGTGGGGGACAGAGCTTTGACTGGTTGTATGAAAGAAGAGACAAGAAAAATGCAAAGTAAAAAGAAAATTCAGAAATTTTTAATAAAATAGTAAAATACTATTTAAAATTTCTAGAAAATTCAGAAAATTCCTGAAAAATAGAAAATAATTTTTAAAATTATTTTCTTAATTTTGGGAAATATTATATGCTAGTTAGCACTTTTGAAATATTTCAAAAATATTTCTAAAAATACTTGTGGGTACAAGAAAAATTCCTAAAATATTAGGAAAATTACGGAAAAATACAAGGGGAATTATTTAAATATTCCCTTGATAAAGAATGACAATAAAAAGATCCCGAACCTCGAAAAAGGTCAATATAATTTCTACGAAAGTTTGAAGAGTTTTCCTAGAAATTGGGGGGCAAATGATATGGTCAGAAAAGTAATTATAGAAATATAATTAATGATTCATTGGAAAGGCCCAATATTTAAAGCTCAGAATCCAGATTATTTATTAATTTCGTAATTAATAAATAGGGAAAATATACAGCTAATGAAAAGAGTCCAAAATATGGTAAATTAGTCAAAGAAGGATCCAGAATCCCAACTAATGAGTCATAGGATTTATCAACAAGGAAAAGACTTATTCAGCAAGCAATACAACGTTTATCCAATATCAAAAAGGAGACTTATTCGCTAAGTCTCCTAAACGTACCATAAATACAAGGCTCCAGACGCCTATATAAAGGACCTGATCCTATAATCAGAACTACGTCTTTGGCTTGATTCTCAACATTTATTGAGATACGTAGGCATCTTGTGAGGACCGATTTAGTCTCGAAACACAAGTGCAACCATTAAACCTCGAAGCTCATTAAACCTTAGCATTAAATACACAAACACGTTTTTTATTCCACAACGGAAGACATTCCTTATTTACACTCGAATTTTCAGGAAAGACAATAAATATATAAAATTCAATCATATTTAAATAATAGAATTTTCTAGAGCTCCTCTGTTTTAAATAATTAAAATCAAAACTTCCGTATTTAGATCCTATTTGTTTGAGAAAAAAATTGAAACCTTCTAAAATTTCCTTTCATAACTCTTATTATAAAGGACAAGTGTTCTAAAAATTATAAACTTAATCAAATTATATAACTAGAACTCCTCAATTTTAATTAAGAATTTCCTTATTACATTCGAATTTATAGAAAAAGATAGTAAATATATAAAAGTCACTCATATTTACAATTAATTTAAATAAATATTACTATTTTTACCCTAATGTTTATATTATACAAACCAAAACATGGACTCCCAAATCGTGCCTCACGCAAGCACAAACTTTATTGTCGGTTGATGTCTTCCTTCTTTATGTGATGCTATTATTATTCATGTCTTTCTTTATTGTTTTACTAATTTTAAGCTCTGATTTTGTTCTTTCATGTGGACAACTTTAAAGTCTACGTGATTCTTTATGTTCTTTTAACTTCGTTAAGCTTAAAGTGCAGGTATTTGTATGATATATTCTGCAGGGTACATGCATGGATGATGGAAAGGCAACAAGACAGGTAATGTCAAGCATGAATGATATTAACTCCTTATCTATACTATATTACTAGCTTTTATCCCGTGCGATGCACAGTCTTCTTTAATATTTTCTTATTTTTTTATTTAGATTTTAGTTATTATATATAATTTGATAAAATTTTAATATATATATATATATTGTATTTATAAATCTAACAATATAATATTTAAATTTAATATATTATTGACGTAATCTATAGTAGTATTTTAGATATTAAAATATAAAATATTTTAAAATAGCATATCTAATGATTTGTATTTTTTTACTCTTAAAAATCTAAAAAGGGACTGAAGTGCAAATATCAAAATATGTGCTCGTACAATATACCGAGTTTATTTGAATATACTATTACTTTTATTTTCATTAATTATCTCGTTTAAATTGAATGTAAAAAAAATTATAATAAACATGAATTTCATAAGTTTAATGTAATAATATTACCAATATATTTATCTTTTGCACATGTTATTTTTAATTTGAACATGAGTTGTTTCGGTTAAAACATATAAAACAGGTAATATCCTTAAAAGACAATTAGTTAATATCCTTAAAACACATAATGTGTTATAGTAGTCGGTAATAAATATATAATAATATTACCATTTTATAAATATGTTGCACATTTTATTTTTAGAAAATGATTTATTTTAGTTAAATAGATATATGAAATAAGTAATATGTTTTAGCTGAAAAAGGTAATTGGTTATTAATAAATTGGTTTCCATATATGTGTCATATTTAAGAGATGAGTTATTTTAGTTAAAAAAATATAAAAATAATGTGTTTTAGCTGAAAAGGGTAATCAGTTATAAATATATAATAATATTACCATATTATATATATGTTGCCCGTTTTATATTTAGAAGATTAGTTGATTTAGTTTAAATATATATATATATATATAATAGGTAATGTATTGAAAAAGGTAATTGGTTATTAATAAATTGGTTATAGATAGGCCCGCGAATCGGCCCAAATACCGACCGACCGACCGACGACCGACCAAAACTTTTAATGTTTCGTCTTTAATAATATAGTATAGATTAAAACCGAAACATTAAAAGTTTTGGTTTTCGGTTTCCGATCGATTTTTGGTTTTCGGTCTTTTATTCTATTTAATAAATAATAAAAATAAAATAAAAATAGTAACCAGATGATTGCCTTTTATAATTAAAATATTTATTTTCTAACAAAATCTACTCATTTTCCAAAAATATCATAGCAATTATCTTTAAATTAAAACATATTACCTTTTATATTTGTTATCACTAAAATCTCTGTTTTCCAAAAATATGAGGTGCGATCTTACTTATTTATTTTAAAACTGATTTTAATACTCTATTTAATAAATAATAAAATAATATAAAAATAGTAACTAGCTGATTGTCTTTTATAATTTAAAAAAATATTATAACAAAATCTACTCATTTTCCAAAAATATCACGACAATTACCTTTAAATTAAAACATATTATCCTTTATATTTGTTATCACTAAAATCTCTATTTTCCAAAACTATGAGGTGCAATATTTACTTATTTATTTTAAAACCTATTTTAATATTATTTAATAAATAATAAAATAATATAAAAATAGTAACCAGACGATTGCCTTTTATAGTTAAAACATTTTTTTCTAACAAAATTTACTTATTTTCCAAAAATATCACGGGTAATTACATTTAAATTAAAATATATTACATTTTATATTTGTTATGACTAAAATCTCTATTTTCCAAAAATATCAAGCGCAACCCTTACTTATATATTTTAAAACCTATTTTAATACTTTTAATTATTTAAATTTTTTTACCTATTTTAACAAGTGAACGTATTTTTTTTAAAATAATACAATTAATATAATTAAAACACATCTAAAAATATTATGGGCAGTTACTTTTTTTAATTAAAATATGTTAGCTTTTATATTTGTCCTTATTAAAAAAACTTACTTATTTTAACACGTCAACGAATTTTTTTAATAAATACAGTTAATATAATTAAAACACTTCTAAAAATATCACGGGCAATTACTTTTTTTAATTAAAACATGTTAGATTTTCTATTTGTCCTTACTATTAATATTATTTTATTATAAAATATTATTAATAATACCTCATTTATCTTCCTCAGTCCCATCTGTATTTTTTTATATTTTTTTATGTTCCAATTAATATTTAAGTTTTTATTTTATAATTTATCATATTAAATTTTATTTTATTTAATATTTGTTAATCCCAAATGACCTAACAGAATTGTAGAGGGGGGGGGGGGGGGGGTTGAATACAATTCTTGATATTTCTTAAACTTAAAACAACTTACAAATAAAAACTGAACTTAAAGTAAAAATCACAAGCACATAAATAATTTCAGTTGGATTGTTTGATGATCCAACTGAAGTGATTTTTATTACGGAAATAATCTGTTATACAAAATGTACACAACTGCTCAGTTACAAGATTGTAGAGAAGTATGCTCTCAAAGATAGCTAATACAAACTATTTGTTTTTCTTCTCTTCTTTTTAAAGTAACTGCTACACTTGGTTATATATACCCAAGTTTACAATTCTACGTTTGGCTAAACTAAAGAACAATAGTAGTAACCATCAGTAGCTTGCTTTTCATTCCTTTTGTCCAATGGCCCTTGGAGATCTTTGCTTTTGTCTTCATGCTTATTTTAATCATTCCCAAGAGCCTTATTGGAAATTGGAATGTTTCCTTATTTCCAGTAACCATTTTGATGGCTTCCAATGCAAAGTACACTTCCATATCTCCTTTAGATCTGTTCAGTAAACTGTCACTATCACTTTGTCAACTGTTCAAAAAGCAATAGTGATTCGTTGATAGCAGGGAGATGTGTTTCGTTGATAGCTTTATTCTTCATTCCGTTGATGGTGTTTCCTTCGTTTCGTTGATGGTGTTTCCCTCGTTTCGTTGATGGGTAAACTCCATACCGTTGACAGAGTGATCTTCATACCGTTGACATGTCTTCACTTAGACAAAATTACAAGGCATAATATATTTACAATTAACCAACCTATTTTGCCTATCTAGTACTTAGTCAACATGACTTAGAAAACCTATCTAATACATACAACAAAATGCATATCAAACTGTGAAGTATTGTACAGTGCAATTGCTACATTACTCATTTTGTTGATGAGCTTCCTGTCAACGGAATGCTGTAAAGCATGCCATTTCGTTGTCAGTTACAAAATGACTTAATACAAAATCTACTAAGTGTTTTTATAATTATCATCAAGAACAACATATTCCTAATAATATTTTCTGTTCACATTAAATTTTTTAGTTTATTATTTTTTAAGGCCCGTTCCTTGCACGGGTTAGGCTAGTATATAATAAGCGTAAGGGAGATCTTATCCAAAACTTTGGTCGGTCACTGTACTACCAAAAGTATACGATCCATTGGATTATAAAACTATAAATATTCAAATAGATGAGGACAGTTAGATATAATATTAAAAATTGTATTTGATTAATAATAGGATAATATTTAAATACTAAAGATGTATTTTGATAATTTAAACCAATTATAAATGGGTTTTCTATATTGAATATGAATCTTTATGTAAAAATTCGTAATTATCTTTTCTCTTTAGGTTATGGATAGTTCCAGTTAGATAATAATTATTAAACCATCATTAAATTAAAGATAATTTTGTTAGCTTCGCGTGGGCTGTAAAATATAGTTAAAATCTGTTGTCTAAAACTCAAGATAGAGCCCAAACAGTAAAGTGATTATCTAAATTTTAATAAATATTTTATTATTATTGTAGCACCAATTTATTTTCCTAATTCTTTTAAATTTATAAATTCTATGTTTATTTCAATAAAATATTAAAACCAATTTAAGAAAAAATTAAAATCAATATGGTCCGTGTACGATCACTATACGACAAAATTAATAATTATAGTTAGATCTTAAATAGATCGATGAGAATTGTTAGATCTAATATTAAAAAGTGTATCTGATTAATAATAGAATTATATTTAAATACTAAAAAGTGTATTTTGATAATTTAAATTTTTTCTATGTAAAAATTCTTAAATATCTTTTCTCTTGAATTTATGTATAGTTCCAGTTAGATAATAATTGTTAAACCAAATATCAAGATAACAATTCATATCGATTACAATATTAAAAATTATCAATATAATGCTCATATATATCATAGTAACAATGATACACGTGGACCCTACGTTATAAGTGACTTAATAAAACTCATGTACATGAATAAATTTAAATACTTTTTTTTTCTGAAGTAACGCAACAATTTGATTAATCCAAATTATAATTATATAATTTTACATATAACAACCATAAAAGAATAATATCAAAATATTATTAAAATATTGAGGGTTTCATATTCATAAACGATAATTTTGAATATAATACTTATATTAAAATGTGTATTTGATTAAAGGTAGGATTATATTTAAATACTAAGAAATGTTCTTTGATAATTTAAACTAATTATAAATTGGTTTTCTATATTGAATTGAATTCTTTATGTAAAAATTCTTAACCGTCTTTTCTTTTCGGTTTATGGGTAGGTCAACTGGTCAAGTTAGATAATAATTATTAAACCATCATTAAATTAAAGATAATTTCGTTAGTTTCGCATGGGTTGTAAAATCGTCAAAATTCAATTTCTAAAACTCAGGATAGAACCCAAATAGTAAAGTGAGTATCTAAATTTTAATAAATATTTTTTTATTATTGTAGCACCAATTTATTTATTTTTCCACTAATTCTTTTAAATATAGAAATTTTATGTTTCTTTCATTAAAATATTAAAATTAATTAAGAACAAATTCAAATCGATAAAGAATATAATAATATGATAATAAAATTTTATATAATCATAACATAATTTTTATTCTGTTTAATAATTTTTAAGTAATAATGTATTTTAAAATTTTATATACACTGTAAATAAAACCGAAACATTAAAAGTAAAAGCAGTTAGTAAGATACTTATATCAGTATATACTTGATATCCTTATTATATTAAATCTTTATATATAATAAGCATAATATGGATCTTATCCAAAATTTTGGTCGTACGGTCCTTGAACAACCAAAATTAATAAGGACCATTAGATCTTAACTAGATAAATGAAAATCGGTAGATCAAATATTAAAAAAGTGTATTTTATTAATAATAAGATTATATTTAAATTCTAAAAAGTGTATTTTGATAATTTAAACCAAATATAAATAAGTTTTCTATATTGAATAGAATTCTCCATGTAAAAATTTCGTGACTTTCTTTTCTTTTCCATGGACAATTCCAGTTAGATAAAAATTGTTAAACAATCTTTTAATTAAAGATAATTTAGTTATCTTCATGTGGGGTGTAAAATCGTCAAAATCTAATTTTTAAAACACAAGATAAAACCCAAATTAGTAAAGTAGGTATTTAAATTATAATCATAATTATTATGTCATCATTATTTTAACGCCAATTTAATTACTTTTTTCTAACTATTTTAAATTTAGAAATCTATGTTCAAAAATTAAAATCATTCTAAGAAAAATTCAAATCAACAAAGAATATAATAATACGAGGATAAAATTTTATAAAATTGTACATATTTTTAACCTATTTTATTAAGTTTTATATCATAACTAATCAAATATTATTTATTATTAAATAATAAATTATACGCAAATTGTGATTTTGTTTTATAAGAACTCATAAAAACCTAATTTCATTGTTAGCACAACTATATTCATATTAAAAAAAACCGTATTTTGAAATTTTAGACTCAGGTACAGAAGAGGCCAAACTTTTTTAACCTATATACATTGTAAATTATTAAATTCGAAACTTTAAAAATTTGTTAATCAATTACTATACCGCTTTTCTGAAAAATCGTACTTTACAAAAAATATTATCAAATAATCTATGTCTGCAAGAAAAAAAATGCAAAAATTCTTATTTTTCAAAAAAACCCTGTAAATTTTAATATGTTGTTGGTAGATTCAAACCTTAGATCATTCTACATGATAATTTTACTGTTATATCTACGTTTCTCAAAAATTTAATTTGAAAGATCCAACGATTATAGATTGAGTGATCAAACAACCATTGTAGTAACCCTAATTTTCAGGGTTTATTAATATTATTATTTAAATATTTTATTGTTTTTCTCAAAGAGGAGGAATGAAATTATGTGTATATTTTATTTTAAAATATTGTGAAAGCTGGTTATTTTATCTGGGAAATTAAGGTGCGAATTTCCTATTTATTTGAGTAATAAAAATAGTAATATTTATTTATTTTGAATAAATTAAAAATTTGCTGCAATGTGTGATTAAATGTTTAAATAATATTATGTGGATATGTGATGCGGCATTATGTGTTTAAAAGTATTTTTCGACTATTATTAGTAAACTTGAGCCTGACAATTTTGTTTTAAGTGAATTAGTTTAAAATTCATTTAATTATGAATTTTATGCATTTAAATGTTTTTAGAATAATTTGGGCATATAAATAATTTTATTAGTGAGATTTAATTATTTTAGAATCATTTCGTTTTAAAAAAAAATGATTTTTACAGTACCGCATTAGTTCCCCTAAATTCAGCCGGTGGACTAATTGTTGACCTTATCCTTACCTAATCTATTCCTAATCTATTCTAACCACACAAACACACACACCCGTATATTCACACACCCACAGCCACAAAAAAAAAAAGTACAGAAGATACAAACCCCTCCCCAGTTTCAGTTCTTCATTCGGCCAAAAGAAAACAGAATTCTGTAAATAGCTCCCCCATTTCTGTCACCACCGCTGCTGCCAGAACCTCTGTTGTATTTCTTTTTTTCCGTTCATTCCGCAGCCGCCGGTGGTTCTGTCAAATCTTCTGCCGAGTTCTTGTTTTCCGGCGATTCCTGCCGTTCTTCAGTCGGTCACCGCCTGTACCGCCTCTGTCCAGTTAATCCAGCCACCCTTTTTGTCTGTTGTTTCTTCCGATCTCGATTTCAGTGGGTATAAATCAAACCTTATGTAAACCTTTCGTTTTTTTCTTTCTATTTATATGTATTTATCAAAGTCGTTTTTTTGTTGTTAGTTGCTAACTGATTTTTATGCAGAACTCGAGAATAAAAGATATGCAGTGCAATTAATTTGTTTTATTTATTTAGTTATGTGTTGTTCGTTGTAAATTCGTTTTTAATCAATATGTGCAATTATCATTTCGTTTTTTTTTTGTTGCTGTTACTTAAAAGGTGATATTTAGTAAATTCGTATTAGTACTTCATTGTTTATATAATTATGGTATTATGTTAAATAGTTCATGCAGGTTTTAGTTATAGTTTTAAATTGTTAAATAATCTTTGATTATTGGTAACTTGCTATGCCTGTTTTAGCTCGTTTTAGTTGTGTCAAGAGTTAATTGTAATTGATGTTTTAGTAGGATTTCCTTAAAAATTGAGTATGGTCGTTAGTCGTGTATTTTAATAGCGTTGTTTAAGTTTTTTTTATAAATTAGAGTGTAACTTTGAGATTGTTGTTAAAGTATATTGAGTGGAGATTATTATGGATTTGTGATACTTATAAAGTTTTTTATTATTATTATTTATTAATTACGCGTTGATTTGTAAACTTGTTTTTGATAATAAGTAGCTAATAATTTATTTTGTAGTAAATGAATTTTTAAATCCGTTTTGTATGTGAATAGTATATATATTCGTTTTCTTTCATTAGTATATTCTGAATATCAGTTCGAATTGTTTAATGGAAGTGTGATATTCATAATTGCGTGTTGGTAGAAATTAGTTGAAGATTCGATTTGTTATTATTAATTGAGATTAATTGATTGTATCGGTTGTGCAGGTGCTTGGAGTGTGTTAATTAGTAATGTGGTGCAGAGTTTATAAAGTATTTATAAATTTTAGTTGGTTTTGAATAAATTTAGATTGTTGGTTGTATATCGAAAATATGATGTATTTAAAGTTAGAATTAATCTTGATCCGTCCTATGATTGGGGATGCAGCATAGTACATGCAAAATTTCTGGCTAGTCCTGTTTACGAATGGGTCATGTCAAAATTTCGTAAAATCTAAGTATTTATTTTATTAATTGTTTTAAAACCCTTAGAGTTAAAGAGTAATTGAAATTGATTATTTTTAATCAATTTTAGATAATAATAAAATTAATTTAATTGACCAATTAAGTTAAGAGTTAATTGGTGAATTTTATTAATTGGTTATTATTTAATTTTGATTATTTATAAATCAAATTTGATTATTATTTTCAAACTATTTTATTATTTTAGTATTTATTTATTCATTATCTGTTTGACTTGATTGATTTTAATTAATCGAGTGATAATCAGATTTAAAGTATAATGATTGTTTTTCGATCCATAGATTGTTATATTCAAATCTTTATAAAAGAAAGACCAAATATTTTCCAAAAAGAGTTTCAACTTATGGCGTGTTATGTGACTTATGTATTTTGTTGTGGAGTCTTGAACGTATGATGATGACCTTGGGTTATGCTATTTGTTAACCGAGTTTATGAATGCTATGAAAGGTTGGTACTTAGAGTCGAGCTATTAATTGGTTTAATAATAGTCTCGGGAGTTAAATGTTTATTTTCTAATAATAAGCTTGGTATTGTATAGTGGCATTTGAACTGATAAGTGCTATGTGTTTAGATGATGTATTGAGTTGAGTATGTTATTTTATAATTGTGAGTTCAGATTAATTAAGTTAAGTTATGTAAATCTGTTAGTTTGTAAATTGATTCTTGGCTGTTGATATTAGTTAAAACAGGCGGATTAGTATATAAATAGAGGAAGTGCTGCCGAATTTTCGGCAGAACTATTAAATGAACATTATTTGGTAAATGTAAATGATATGATATGCTAGTCTGAATGCATACATGAATAAAAGATGTTTATGTGTTAAGCGTGTAGCTATTAAATGTGTATAATTATAAGAGTTATCGGTCCAAGCATGTGTTATGTGTTATCTGAAGTATATGAAATTATGTGAATTAGATGATGGGCGTGCTATGTGATAAATGTTGTACGTGATTGCTTATTTCTAAATGGAGCTACTGCAAGTTAATGTAGGATTATTTTCTTATATGTTTACTGCAAGTTAATGCAGGATTATTTTCTTATATGTTTACTGCAAGTCAATGCAGAACTATTTCTTATATGTTTACTGCAAGTCGAGGCAGATTATTTGAGTATTAAATAAATTCTGAATTGTGTGTGGATGATTGGATTAGTACTTTTGGTATTTTGAAAGCAGGGCAATGTCTACTTTACGAATAGGTCATGCCCAATTTTCTGTAGAATATACATGTGCTTAAGTTTATAAACATTTATATTATGTAGAAGTATAGTGCGAAGGCTAAAGTATATCTTGTATTTAATTAGTGAATAGTTGGGCGGGCACGATCTCGATAGTGCAGACTCGTAGCAACCGCATACGCGCCGGAACCAAGAGTTATCAGAATAGAGGATTGTGATGACATAAGATAGAAGAGGAGGAGACTAATAGTACTTCGACTTTACGTAAGAGCTAAGGACCAAAGGCAAGTTTACTAACTTGTACTCTTTTGTTCAAAGTATCGTATCAAGATTCCTGTTTTCAATTCTTAAATTAATTACTGTTTCATAACCAGATTCTTTTATTATCCTGAGATTGAGATAGCCTATTGTCCTTGATTTGACGAATTCTATTTCATTTCCTAACTTATACCTTGCAACACCTTGTATTGTCAGATTTTAACTTGATTCCTTGTGATAGGAAATCTAATTCTTATGCATTTGTCTTAGCCTAATTCAGTTGATAAAGTTAATCAGACAGTTGAAAGTAATAGTTTGCATTATCGAGGTAGTCGATTGTTCCGACACCTAACTCCCAGTATTAAGTTTGAATTGGAAGTTTTTAATTAAAATGAAATGTTTTAAGGACTGCAAACGCCAGTCAGAATATGAATATTAGTATGTGGCCAATGTGGCCTTGGATCCAGTTCAGTATTTGGACATACTGGGGGTATGGTCCGGAGTTTTAGTGTGACTGATCATCCACTATAACTCATTGCGTCACAGTAAAAATCCAATTCTAACTTACAGTTGATATTGATTATTATTGTTGTTCATTTTGCCAGTTAAATTGATTCTCTCATATATTGCCATTTTCTTGGCCAGCTGAGTTCATTTTTATACGTATCGCTATCATTGCATCATTATTTTATCTTGTGCAGTACTATATACTTGCTGAGCTTCTTTTGCTCACTCTTGCTTGTTTTACCTTTTAACCCTCCAGTGAAAAGGTAGATTGCCAGTATTTAATTGCATAACTATGGAGCGAGATGATTCAAGACGACGTTGGGAAGATGAGTTGATGCAGAGCATGTGGACCTAGTGTAAGGGTATTGTATAGAGTTGATTTCTAGTAAATATTATATTGTATAAATTTAGTTTTGCCTGGTATACTTCACATCAAAGTTATACCAGTGTTATAGATTTATGTAAAGAGGATTGTTGTATAAGTAAGTTAAAGTTTAATAAAGTTTGGATTCTTGTTTCTAGCACTATAGCCTAAACGATTCTTGGTAGAGTTGGGGTCGTAGATGTTATATTTGTTTTGGTTTTATATTTAACAGGTTGTTTTAAATTGAGATTTTAGCGTGACGACCAAATTTCCTGACCCCGGATTTGGGGGCGTCGCGGAGTTATAGTAAACTAGAAACGATAGTGTGTAGGAGTGTGTATAGTTATGTGAGGAACGTCAGAGCTCATGTAGAGTTCGTGTTGGGCTATTGGATATAGTACCAATGAGTAAGTTAAGATAGAGATACTCGTTTGAGATAGTTGGGTTGAGTTGGATAGGAATCCTTGCAACTGTAGATGTAGGTGGTGGAATCTTCAGAGATTATTGTGGGACGACGATGACGTATGATATCGATAACTTTAGGACGTGTATCAGAAGAACGTAGAATCGAATGACGAGCCATCAAAGGAGCTGATAAAAAAGACATACTTGAAGACATTGGCAATATTTTCCCTCTTATTGAATTATGTGACACTCTTTTAAGTTTCTAAAACCCTATCAAGTTTTGATATTCGAATTTCTAATTTTCTTCAATAGTGAATAACTCTATTATTGATAAATAATCATTATCTCGTATTGTGCCAGTAATTTCTTTTCTGGTTATTTTTTTTCTCCGGAAGTAGTACCTTTGGAATCTGTTCAGTTTTAATCCAGGGGTATATCTGAGAATTTCTCATCAATTTGATTGTTAATTTGACTTTAGACTCTTTTTATAATTCTCTACTCTAGCTGAGACGAACAACCCTATTTATAGGGGACACAAGGACTATATGTCTGTGTGATAGAAGTTGGATGGGACGCCATCTCTTGTGTGTTGTGCAACATAAGAAGGATAATTACCTTTAGTAATGTCTTAACTAAGACACGCAACATTGGTTCATTTGATCATATTGATCTCTCAGTGATTCTTTTATTTCAGAAATGTTATTTTAAAAATTCGTAATTCGATAACCACAACTGTGGGACACTCGTTATGATACGACATCTTTTCACTTCAAAATATCATGAATCTGATTATCTCAAATAATCTTGGAAGTATGCCAAGCAGATTGGAATTAGTTAACTTTTGAGGTGGGATTACCAAGAGGCAAAGCGGATCAAGATGCGATTAGAATACTAGTAACGCGTAATGTGTAGTGGTACAACCGGGTTTGCCATATATAGAGGAGCTGGTAGAATACCAGACTAGAAAGAATGATTATCAAATATTAAGGAGTTAGTATTATTGTGGATGCAACCAGAGTTAAAAGTTATAGAAAGAACCTTAGTGACACCTTCAGCTGATTCCGAGGACGGAATCCTTATAAGGTGGGTAGATTGTAGTAACTAGAGCTGACAATTTGATACACGACACGTGAACACGGTACGAACACGACACGGATAATTAGTGTTTGGGTGCAAAAATTTGGTACACGAACACGAAAGTACACGAACACGAAAAAACACGAATATAATTAGTGTCGGGTTTGGGTTTTCACAATAGGTACACGACACGAAACGAAAGTACATGAATTAATGAAGTAAATAAATAATTTTAAAAAATATATATTATTTATAGTATTGCATATTTATAAAATATATAAGGAATTACATATGAACAATAAATAAAAGTTCCATGACTAATTAGCAGTAAGAAGTATACATTTATATATATAAGTTATATTTACAAATTTTTGTAAAATTGTATGTATTACATATTTAATACACGTTTCATAAAAATTTACATAATTAAAATAGTTTTATAATATATAAATTTTAATTTAATTAAATTTATATTTTTGTCTAATGTACACGAATATGACACGTAAAGTACACGACACGTTTTGAATTGGATATGTGTTTCAAATTTAGTACACGAATCCAAAATGGGTCGGATATGAGTTTTACATTAAGTACACGAAAACACGAAAGTACACGACACGAAAGTACACGACACGGTCCAATTGCCAGGTCTAGTAGTAACCCTAATTTTCAGGGTTTATTAATATTATTATTTAAATATTTTATTGCTTTTCTGAAAGAGGAGGAATGAAATTATGTGTATATTTTATTTAAAATATTGTGAAAGCTGGTTATTTTATCTGGGAAATTAAGGTGCGAATTTCCTATTTATTTGAGTAATAAAAATAGTAATATTTATTTATTTTGAGTAAATTAAAAATTTACTGCAATGCGTGATTAAATGTTTAAATAATATTATGTGGATATGTGATGCTGCATTATGTGTTTAAAAGTATTTTTCGACGATTATTAGTAAACTTGAGCCTGACAATTTTGTTTTAAGTGAATTAGTTTAAAATTCATTTAATTATGAATTTTATGCATTTAAATGTTTTTAGAATAATTTGGGCATATAAATAATTTTATTAGTGAGATTTAATTATTTTAGAATCGTTTTGTTTTAAAAAAAAAATGATTTTTACAGTACCGCATTAGTTCCCCTAAATTCAGCCAGTGGGCTAATTGTTGACCTTATCCTTACCTAATCTATTCCTAATCTATTCTAACCACACAAACACACACACACCCGTATATTCACACACCCACAGCCACAAAAAAAAAGTACAGAAGATACAAACCCCTCCCCAGTTTCAGTTCTTCATTCGGCCAAAAGAAAACAGAATTCTGTAAATAGCTCCCCCATTTCTGTCACCACCGCTGCTGCCAGAACCTCTGTTGTATTTCTTTTTTTCCGTTCATTCCGCAGCCGCCGGTGGTTCTGTCAAAGCTTCCGCCGAGTTCTTGTTTTCCGGCGATTCCTGCCGTTCTTCAGTCGGTCGCCGCCTGTACCGCCTCTGTCCAGTTAATCCAGCCACCCTTTTTGTCTGTTGTTTCTTCCGATCTCGATTTCAGTGGGTATAAATCGAACCTTAGGTAAACCTTTTGTTTTTTTCTTTCTATTTATATGTATTTATCAAAGTCGTTTTTTTGTTGTTAGTTGCTAACTGATTTTTATGCAGAACTCGAGAATAAAAGATGTGCAATGCAATTAATTTGTTTTATTTATTTAGTTATGTGTTGTTCTTTATAAATTCGTTTTTAATCAATATGTGCAATTATCATTTCGTTTTTTTTGTTGTTGTTACTTAAAAGGTGATATTTAGTAAATTCGTATTAGTACTTCATTGTTTATATAATTATGGTATTATGTTAAATAGTTCATGCAGGTTTTAGTTATAGTTTTAAATTGTTAAATAATATTTGATTATTGGTAGCTTGCTATGCCTGTTTTAGCTCGTTTTAGTTGTGTCAAGAGTTAATTGTAATTGATGTTTTAGTAGGATTTCCTTAAAAATTGAGTATGGTCGTTAGTAGTGTATTTTAATAGCGTTGTTTAAGTTTTGTTTATAAATTAGAGCATAACTTTGAGATTGTTGTTAAAGTATATTGAGTGGAGATTATTATGGATTTGTGATACTTATAATTTTTTTTTTTATTATTATTATTTATTAATTACGCGTTGATTTGTAAACTTGTTTTTGATAATAAGTAGCTAATAATTTATTTTGTAGTAAATGAATTTTTAAATCCGTTTTGTATGTGAATAGTATATATATTCGTTTTCTTTCATTAGTATATTCTGAATATCAGGTTGAATTGTTTAATGGAAGTGTGATATTCATAATTGCGTGTTGGTAGAAATTAGTTGAAGATTCGATTTGTTATTATTAATTGAGATTAATTGATTGTATCGGTTGTGTATGTGCTTGGAGTGTGTTAATTAGTAATGTGGTGCAGAGTTTCTAAAGTATTTATAAATTTTAGTTGGTTTCGAATAAATTTAGATTGTTGGTTGTATATCGAAAATATGATGTATTTAAAGTTAGAATTAATCTTGATCCGTCCTATGATTGGGGACGCAGCATAGTACATGCAAAATTTCTGGCTAGTCCTGTTTACGAACGGGTCATGCAGAAATTTCGTAAAATCTAAGTATTTATTTTATTAATTGTTTTAAAACCATTAGAGTTAAAGATTAATTGAAATTGATTATTTTTAATCAATTTTAGATAATAATAAAATTAATTTAATTGACCAATTAAGTTAAGAGTTAATTGGTGAATTTTATTAATTGGTTTTTATTTAATTTTGATTATTTATAAATCAAATTTGATTATTATTTTCAAACTATTTTATTATTTTTGTATTTATTTATTCATTATCTGTGTGACTTGATTGATTTTAATTAATCGAGTGATAATCAGATTTAAAGTATAATGATTGTTTTTCGATCCATAGATTGTTATATTCAAATCTTTATAAAAGAAAGACCAAATATTTTCCAAAAAGAGTTTCAACTTATGGTGTGTTATGTGACTTATGTATTTTGTTGTGGAGTCTTGAACGTATGATGATGACCTTGGGTTATGCTATTTGTTAACCGAGTTTATGAATGCTATGAAAGGTTGGTACTTAGAGTCGAGCTATTAATTGGTTTAATAATAGTCTCGGGAGTTAAATGTTTATTTTCTAATAATAAGCTTGGTATTGTATAGTGGCATTTGAATTGATAAGTGCTATGTGTTTAGATGATGTATTGAGTTGAGTATGTTATTTTATAATTGTGAGTTCAGATTAATTAAGTTAAGTTATGTAAATCTGTTAGTTTGTAAATTGATTCTTGGCTGTTGATATTAGTTAAAACAGGCGGATTAGTATATAAATAGAGGAAGTGTTGCCGAATTTCCGGCAGAACTATTAAATGAACAGTATTTGGTAAATGTAAATGATATGATATGCTAGTCTGAATGCATACATGAATAAAAGATGTTTATGTGTTAAGTGTGTAGCTATTAAATGTGTATAATTATAAGAGTTATCGGTCCAAGCATGTGTTATGTGTTATCTGAAGTATATGAAATTATGTGAATTACATGATCGACGTGCTATGTGATAAATGTTGTACGTGATTGCTTATTTCTAAATGGAGCTACTGCAAGTTAATGCAGGATTATTTTCTTATATGTTTACTGCAAGTTAATGCAGGATTATTTTCTTATATGTTTACTGCAAGTCAATGCAGAACTATTGCTTATATGTTTACTGCAAGTCGAGGCAGATTATTTGAGTATTAAATAAATTGTGAATTGTGTGTGGATGATTGGATTAGTACTTTTGGTATTTTGAAAGCAGGGCAATGTCCACTTTACGAATAGGTCATGCCCAATTTTCTGTAGAATATACATGTGCTTAAGTTTATAAACATTTATATTATGTAGAAGTATAGTGCGAAGGCTAAAGTATATCTTGTATTTAATTAGTGAATAGTTGGGCGGGCACGATCTCGATAGTGCAGACTCGTAGCAACCGCATACGCGCCGGAACCAAGAGTTATCAGAATAGAGGATTGTGATGACATAAGATAGAAGAGGAGGAGACTAATAGTACTTCGACTTTACGTAAGAGCTAAGGACCAAAGGCAAGTTTACTAACTTGTACTCTTTTGTTCAGAGTATCGTATCAAGATTCCTGTTTTCAATTCTTAAATTAATTACTGTTTCATAACCAGATTCTTTTATTATCCTGAGATTGAGATAGCCTATTGTCCTTGATTTGACGAATTCTATTTCATTTCCTAACTTATACCTTGCAGCACCTTGTATTGTCAGATTTTAACTTGATTCCTTGTGATAGGAAATCTAATTCTTATGCATTTGTCTTAGCCTAATTCAGTTGATAAAGTTAATCAGACAGTTGAAAGTAATAGTTTGCATTATCGAGGTAGTCGATTGTTCCGACACCTAACTCCCAGTATTAAGTTTGAATTGGAAGTTTTTAATTAAAATGAAATGTTTTAAGGACTGCAGATGCCAGTCAGAATATGAATATTAGTATGTGGCCAATGTGGCCTTGGATCCAGTTCAGTATTTGGACATACCGGGGGTATGGTCCGGAGTTTTAGTGTGACTGATCATCCACTATAACTCATTGCGTCACAGTAAAAATCCAATTCTAACTTACAGTTGATATTGATTATTATTGTTGTTCATTTTGCCAGTTAAATTGATTCTCTCATATATTGCCATTTTCTTGGCCAGCTGAGTTCATTTTTATACGTATCGCTATCATTGCATCATTATTTTATCTTGTGCAGTACTATATACTTGCTGAGCTTCTTTTGCTCACTCTTGCTTGTTTTACTTTTTAACCCTCCAGTGAAAAGGTAGATTGCCAGTATTTAATTGCATAACTATGGAGCGAGATGATTCAAGACGACGTTGGGAAGATGAGTTGATGCAGAGCATGTGGACCTAGTGTAAGGGTATTGTATAGAGTTGATTTCTAGTAAATATTATATTGTATAAATTTAGTTTTACCTGGTATACTTCACATCAAAGTTATACCAGTGTTATAGATTTATGTAAAGAGGATTGTTGTATAAGTAAGTTAAAGTTTAATAAAGTTTGGATTCTTGTTTCTAGAACTATAGCCTAAAAGATTCTTGGTAGAGTTGGGGTCGTAGATGTTATATTTGTTTTGGTTTTATATTTAACAGGTTGTTTTAAATTGAGATTTTAGCGTGACGACCAAATTCCCTGACCCCGGATTTGGGGGCGTCGCGGAGTTATAGTAAACTAGAAACGAGAGTGTGTAGGAGTGTGTATAGTTATGTGAGGAACGTCAGAGCTCATGTAGAGTTCGTGTTGGGCTATTGGATATAGTACCAACGAGTAAGTTAAGATAGAGATACTCGTTTGAGATAGTTGAGCATAGTTGGGTTGAGTTGGATAGGAATCCTTGCGACTGTAGATGTAGGTGGTGGAATCTTCAGAGATTATTGTGGGACGACGATGACGTATGATATCGATAACTTTAGGACGTGTATCAGAAGAACGTAGAATCGAATGACGAGCCATCAAAGGAGCTGATAAAGAAGACATACTTAAAGACCTTGGCAATATTTTCCCTCTTATTGAATTATGTGACACTCTTTTAAGTTTCTAAAACCCTATCAAGTTTTGATATTCGAATTTCTAATTTTCTTCAATAGTGAATAACTCTATTATTGATAAATCATCATTATCTCGTATTGTGCCAGTAATTTCTTTTCTGGTTATTTTTTTTCTCCGGAAGTAGTACCTTTGGAATCTGTTCAGTTGTAATCCAGGGGTATATCTGAGAATTTCTCATCAATTTGATTTTTAATTTGACTTTAGACTCTTTTTATAATTCTCTACTCTAGCTAAGACGAACAACCCTATTTATAGGGGACACAAGGACTATATGTCTATGTGATAGAAGTTGGATGGGACGCCATCACTTGTGTGTTGTGCAACACAAGAAGGTTAATTACCTTTAGTAATGTCTTAACTAAGACACGCAACATTGGTTCATTTGATCATATTGATCTCTCAGTGATTCTTTTATTTCAGAAATGTTATTTTAAAAATTCGTAATTCGATAACCACAACTGTGGGACACTCGTTATGATACGACATCTTTCCACTTCAAAATATCATGAATCTGATTATCTCAAATAATCTTGGAAGTATGCCAAGCATATTGGAATTAGTTAACTTTTGCGGTGGGATTACCAAGAGGCAAAGCGGATCAAGATGCGATTAGAATACTAGTAACGCGTAATGTGTAGTGGTACAACCAGGTTTGCCCTATATAGAGGAGTTGGTAGAATACCAGACTAGAAAGAATGAGTATCAAAGATTAAGGAGTTAGTATTATTGTGGATGCAACCAGAGTTAAAAGTTATAAAAAGAACCTTAGTGACACCTTCAGCTGATTCCGAGGACGGAATCCTTATAAGGTGGGTAGATTGTAGTAACCCTAATTTTCAGGGTTTATTAATATTATTATTTAAATATTTTATTGCTTTTCTCAAAGAGGAGGAATGAAATTATGTGTATATTTTATTTAAAATATTGTGAAAGCTGGTTATTTTATCTGGGAAATTAAGGTGCGAATTTCCTATTTATTTGAGTAATAAAAATAGTAATATTTATTTATTTTGAGTAAATTAAAAATTTGCTGCAATGTGTGATTAAATGTTTAAATAATATTATGTGGATATGTGATGCGACATTATGTGTTTAAAAGTATTTTTTGACGATTATTAGTAAACTTGAGCCTGGCAATTTTGTTTTAAGTGAATTAGTTTAAAATTCATTTAATTATGAATTTTATGCATTTAAATGTTTTTAGAATAATTTGGGCATATAAATAATTTTATTAGTGAGATTTAATTATTTTAGAATCATTTTGTTTTAAAAAAAAATGAGTTTTACAGTACCGCATTAGTTCCCCTAAATTCAGCCAGTGGGCTAATTGTTGACCTTATCCTTACCTAATCTATTCCTAATCTATTCTAACCACACAAACACACACACCCGTATATTCACACACCCACAACCACAAAAAAAAAGTACAGAAGATACAAACCCCTCCCCAGTTTCAGTTCTTCATTCGGCCAAAAGAAAACAGAATTCTGTAAATAGTTCCCCCATTTCTGTTACCACCGCTGCTGCTAGAACCTTTGTTGTATTTCTTTTTTTCCGTTCATTCCGCCGCCGCCGGTGGTTCTGTCAAAGCTTCCGCCGAGTTCTTGTTTTTCGGCGATTCCTGCCGTTCTTCAGTCGGTCGCCGCCTGTACCGCCTCTGTCCAGTTAATCCAGCCACCCTTTTTGTCCGTTGTTTCTTCCGATCTCGATTTCAGTGGGTATAAATCGAACCTTATGTAAACCTTTCGTTTCTTTCTTTCTATTTATATGTATTTGTCAAAGTCGTTTTTTTGTTGTTAACTGATAATTGATTTTTATGCAGAACTCGAGAATAAAAGATGTGTAGTGCAATTAATTTGTTTTATTTATTTAGTTATGTGTTGTTCGTTATAAATTCGTTTTTAATCAATATGTGCAATTATCATTTCGTTTTTTTGTTGTTGTTACTTAAAAGGTGATATTTAGTAAATTCGTATTAGTACTTCATTGTTTATATAATTATGGTATTATGTTAAATAGTTCATGAAGGTTTTAGTTATAGTTTTAAATTGTTAAATAATCTTTGATTATTGGTAGCTTGCTATGCCTGTTTTAGCTCGTTTTAGTTGTGTCAAGAGTTAATTGTAATTGATGTTTTAGTAGGATTTCCTTAAAAATTGAGTATGGTCGTTAGTCGTGTATTTTAATAGCGTTGTTTAAGTTTTGTTTATAAATTAGAGTATAACTTTGAGATTGTTTGTTAATCCCAAATGACCTAACAGAATTGTAGAAGAGGGGGGGGGGGGGGTTGAATACAATTCTTGATATTTCTTAAACTTAAAAACAACTTACAAATAAAAACTGAACTTAATGTAAAAATCACAAGCACATAAATAATTTCAGTTGGATTGTTTAATGATCCAACTGAAGTGATTTTTATTGCGGAAATAATCTGTGATACAAAATGTACACAGCTGCTCAGTTACAAGAGTGTAGAGAAGTATGCTCTCAAAGATAGCTAATACAATCTATTTGTTTTTCTTCTCTTACTTCTATTTTAACTGCTACACTTGGTTATATACATTCCCAAGTTTACAATACTATTTTGGTTACACTAAAGTACACTAGTAATAACCATCAGTAGTTTGCTTTTCATTCCTTTTGTCCAATGGTCCTTGGAGATCCTTACTTTTGTCTTCACGCTTATTATGATCACTCCCAAGAGCTTTATTGGAAATTGGAATGTTTCCTTATTTCCAGTAACCATTTAGATGGCTTCCAATGCACAGTACACTTCCATATCTCCTTTAGATCTGTTCAGTAAACTGTCACTATCACTTAGTCAACTATTCAAAAAGTAATAGTGATTCGTTGATGGCATGGAGATGTGTTTCGTTGATAGCTTTATTCTTCATTCCATTGATGGTGTATTCCTCGTTTCGTTGATAGAGTAATCTTCATTCCGTTGACAGGCTAATCTTCATTCCGTTGACAGACTAATCTTCATTCCGTTGACAGACTAATCTTCATACCGTTGATAGAGTAATCTTCATACCGTTGACATGTCTTCACTTAGTCAACATGACTTAGAAAAACCTATCTAATACATACAACAAATTGCATATCAAACTGTGAAGTATTGTACAGTGCAATTGCTACATCACTCATTTCGTTGATGAGCTTCCTGTCAACGAAACACTGCAAAGCATGCCATTTCGTTGACAGTTACAAAATGACTTAATACAAAATCTACTAAGTGTTTTTATAATTATCATCAAGTCCCCCAATTTATGACTGATAGAATAACAACCATAAATCAAGAGCCTTGATGATAACAAAAACACTCAGACATATTACACATGATAAAAGTAGAAATTGCATTGAGCTTCATTGAATTTAATTGAAATGCAAAGTAGAAAATCTTACACAACAAGTGCACAGAGTTGCTCCTCTAGACTGAGCAGATTTTTCATCTTTGCCTCTATGGTCTTGTTTTCTTCCCTTTTCTTGCATTGTTCTCCTCAATTTGAGCTTGAAGTCTTCTGTAGAAAATCTTCTCTTCTTCATCTTGATTCCCCAACTTAGATTGCATTAATCTTAGAGTTTCATTGGATGCCTTCTCCAGTTGGTCTTCTATTCTGAAGAATCTTCTACAGTTGTCCTTATCTCTGAATTCCATCATCCAAAAAGGTTGGAGATGAATTATCTTTCCTGTTTGAGGGACCTTCAATACTCTGGGAAGTGCACTAGGCTTGTTCCAGCTAGCTTTGATTTGGCAAATCTTGGAGACAACCTCAGACTTGGCTGTTTTGGTAAAACCAAAATCTTTCTTCAAACATTTAAACACAGATAGCAGTGTCTAATAGTCTTCTCCCAGAATTCTTTGTAGAGGCCAAATCGGTTCTCTCCCACCCTTGTAGACAAATACCAATCTCTCTGGTAGTTTGTAAGAAGCTGCTATTCCTCTTACTTCAACCAGGTCATCAAGATTGATATGAATGTCAGACTCCTCCCTGATATCAGCAATGTAGATGAAGTCTTCTGGGTTGGTAGGGGGTTTCTCAGCTTGTGGTCTCCTTACCAAAATTGGCTTAGCCTTGGTAGCCCTTTGCTTAGATTTCTTCTTTGGATCCATTTCAAAGAGGAATTTTGGAAAGTTGTCCTCATCAAACTCAATTGGCTCTCCCTTTGGCTCAATTGGCTGATCATGGAAATTGACAGGATGATTAGGATCACAGGCTAACTTTACCTCTGAAACTGGATCAGGAATTGTTGGAGGTGCAATTGGTACAGAAGAGTCTGATGCAATGCTCTGAGAGTCATCATTCTCAAAGGCTATGTTTCTCCTAGCTCTTGCCTTTGGTTGCCTTGTGCTCTTCTTTGCACTCCTTTCCTCTCTTGCTTTTTCTTCTAGCTGTATTTCTTCTTCATCAAGAGACTGAGCAACTGCAAGGGCTTGCATTGCTGCTCTTTCTGACTCTTCAGCTTTAGCTTCAGCAAAGTTTGGGTGACCAGCCCAAACACAGATTTCTTGTCCATTCATGTAGACAATTGCCCTTTGCTTCCTTATCTCACTATCATTGCTTTCCTTGCTTTTTGTGATAAGTAGACCAAGAAGCTTGAGCTCATCTGGATAAGGTGCAGGATAGAAAATCCTTGCTATATTTTTGCCCTTTGGTTTAGCAGGGGACTTGGGAGATAAGCTTCTTTGGAGTGTAGCTTGTTCCACATCCCTAATGCATGAAGTTTGTCCTTTTTCCTTCCTTGGACCTTGAGTGACTCCATGTAGAAGGGGCTCTACCTGATAGAAAGAATTGGTCTGTGGCTCCCATTCCGTTGACACTAGAACCATGGCATCCGTTGATGGTTGATCCGTTGATGGATTTGAGTCCTTTGTAGTTCCAGCAATTTTCTTGACCCTTGCTTCTATGTTGGACCAATGGTCTTTAATTTGTTCTGCAAGTCTCATCCTCATAGAAGCTTCCTCTATTAGGTCAATACCATCCTTTTGCTTCTTTCCAAGCTCCCCCATTGCTAGTGGCTCATTTGGTAAGGAAATGGCTGAGACCATAACCTTTGTGATTTGAATGTCTAGCTCCTTAGATTTCTCCCCCTTTTTGTTATCATCAAAAGAGATGACTGGGAGTCCTTGAGCTGCCACTAGTTGGGCCAATAGTTGTGTTTGCTTCTCCTGTTCCTTTTGCATCTGAGATAAAGTAGCTTCCACCTTGTCCACTCTAGAAGAGAGAGTCTTCAAGGAGGTAGCCACTTCAGGTTCCTTAGAGAAAAACCTGGTCATCTTGGACACAGTGAGAAGAGGAAGCTTTTCATCTAGCCTTCTGTTATTAGGATCCTTTGAGGTTGCTAATGGAATCCTTGATTTCTGTAGCTTTAATCCTTGTCTGTAGCATCTGTAGCCTTTGGATTTCCAGAGAATCCATGATGGCCTTATAGAATTTCTTGTCCCTTGCATTTGCAGACTCATGAGCTAGATATGCCTCATTGTACTGCCTTGAGATAGCAGCATCTAGAGTGAATCTTCCATGCATATCCTGAGAAAGCCAGACTGGTCTAGGAGGCACCACAGAAGTCCCAGTCTGTGAAGTAGTGGCCACCTGTAGATTGTCACCATAGCTATCCTCATCATCAGAAAAGTCAAAGTCTCCACTTGCTGCAGCTCCTGGAGGTAGATTGGTCAAGGCATCCTTTGCTCTTTGCATTGATGCAGTTGTATGAATTAGGTTTAGTGACCTTTCTGCCTCCACATTGCCCTGCTGAGCCATAATTTGATAGGCTGGCACAGGATGAGTAAAGGTCTCAGGATCCAGGGAAATACTATCCAGAGTTTGTTGATAATGCTCTTGGAAAGTAGGTTCCCTTTCTCCCTCACTGACCTCCATTAACTCACTTGCAATGGCTGCTTCATCCCTTATTTCTCCTGTAGTCCCTTCTCTCTCTCCTCTATTTTCTTGCATCATGGGCTCCCCATGGCTCACACCTCTCACACCCTCACCTTCACCTACTAAGGTGGAACCCTCAGCCTCTCCTTTTGCTTGACTGGAAGAAATAGTCAGCCTCTCACTCTCAACCTCTCCTTTTGCCTGGCTGCAAGCCAGCCTCTCAGTTTCACTCCCTCTCAATCCTAGAAGTGTCTCAACTACCACTAGATCATCTGCACTAGTTGTGGAAACAACTTGATTTTCAATTAAAGGTGCAGAATGAACTATCAACGGTATGGTAGTTTGAATTGTCAACGGTATGGATACCGTTGATGGAGAAACACTTGTCAACGAAAGAGACTGTTTTGTTGATGAAGTCAAGAAAGCACTTTGAGAAAGTGAAATTACAGTAGAATCTGTGGTGATTGATTTAAGAGATTGTTCCACAGATCCTCTTGTAACTTCAGAAAAGGATGATTGGTGGCCCAACAAATCACTTAACAAGTGATGGTCACCAATGTCAGAGTGGGGCTTCTCCAAGAAAAGAGTTGGAGAATCAGGGATAGATGAATGGATCATATCCACATCTAATGATTGAGTTGGTGAATTTTGAGGAGTTGGTTCAAGATTTATATTTAAAGAATGGGACTGTAACCCCAGAGTAATGATAGGGGTTACATCAAACTGAATTTGAGAAACTGGAAGTGTTGCTTCCAGTGTGTGTGCACCCTGTGAAACCTGGGATTTTTGCTTCACTCTCCTTTGGTATTGGGAAATAGTAGACTGTGGGCTTGAAGTGTCCCTTACCCTCTTGGAGTGTGCTCTTGGAGGAGAGCTTGTTTCAATAATTACATCCTTTTGGGAGGATGCAATTAGACTTGTGCTTAAATCCATATTACTCATTGTGCCTTGTTGGGAAGACACAATGGGGCTTGGCTGGATCTCACTCATCTTTCATTCCTTATCCTTAGGGTTTCTTTTATGTTCACCCCTTCCCTCACCTCTCACAGCACCTACAACACTCCCCTTAGGTTGTGTAGTGGATTTTACAACAGGTGCCTTTTGGGAAGCACCTGAGGTTGGCTTGGAGGATTTCTTTGATTTTGGTTTTGTTGCTAGGGCAGGAGCCTATTGGGTCACAACTACAGACTCCACATCAACAGGACTGGGTGATACAGTTGAAGTAACAACTATACTAGAAGGGATAGCAGTAGTTACCTCAATTATTGGCAGATACACCACTGGAACATCACCATTGTGGTTCAGCCTCAGTATGTCTGTCAATACTCTCTTTTCTTGCACAAAGCAATCAAAGATAGACACAGGGTTAGAGATAACCAATGGTGCTGGACAAACATGGTTAGCCAACATCAACAGAAATCTAGCATAATAGATATTTTTCTTCCTATTTGCCTTATCACCCAACTTAGCACCAATTTCATACATAAGTTGGGTGCTAAAGTTGTAATATCTATCAGTTAGGAGCATGGTAAATAGAATCAACATGGAATTAGTTAATGCATCAAAATTACTAATTTTACCAGAAAAGACTTTAATGAATGCGTCAGCTAAATAACTGTATTCCCTAACCAAACCTCTCCTAATTATCTTACCCAAATTATCAGTAGGCAATGAGTAGTTTATGGAATTTAGCATGTTAACCATTTCAGTGAATGTGGACAAAGGAGAGCAATTATTTTCAGGAAGGTGTAAGCATGCTTGCAACACATCAGAATTAACTATATACTCATTACCTTGGATGGTGAATTGCAGAGTGCAATTTGTCCCACTGTACTCACATGAGGTCCACATTTCTTCGATTATCTCATTGTAGAGTGGTGTAGAGTGAAACATTGCGTAGCTCAACTTGAAATTCTTCATGAAGTCCATCATTTTGAAAAACAGACTGTTCGGGCTTTCTTTGACAACAAAGGGGATGGAGTTGTTTTTCTCATAGATAAACCCTCCAGCAGACATGAGCTTGACTATGGGTGCTATTGTTGAGTGAGAAAAAGCTTCGAACTGAATTGCTTGTTAGAGAGAAGAAGAGAGAAAATCCTTTGGAATTTTTGAGAACAGGTAAAAAAGAAATTAAGGAAAATAGAATTTCTTAAATACTCCCCCAAAAATTCTCAGAAAATGAGTCCAATAATAAATGTAAATTACTGGATTGGCTTAAAAATATAACCGTTACTCTTAAAGTATTACCATGATTTATACTTACAGGGGTGTATGCATAGATCGTGGTAAAAGACGTGTCAAATCTCAACGGTTCAGATTAAAAGTGCTATATCAACGAATCAGAATTGGGCGTTTTAAGGTCCCGTCTATTTCGTTGATAAAGCTGCATTTCGTTGATATAAAAGAGCTATCAACGAAACACCCAGAAAAATGCTAAGACTGTCAACGAAATGGTGCGTTTCGTTGACATAGTAATTTTGACTTAGACAAAATTTCACTTTTTCCTGAGAGAATTAATTCACAGAAAAACATAGCAAATTTCTGGCTACATTTTAACTTGCAAATATCTCAAAAATAATTAAGAGAAATTTAGCATACCTAGCTCACTTACTAATCTTGAGAATGTTGATTCATCAAGTGGCTTGGTAAAGATGTCTGCAAGTTGTTGTTCACTTGGAACAAAATGTAACTCCATAGTACCATTCATAACATGTTCTCTAATGAAATGGTACTTGATGTCAATGTGCTTGGTCCTTGAATGCTGCACTGGATTCTCAGTAATGGCAATGGCACTAGTGTTGTCACAGAAAATAGGGATTTTCTCAACTCTTAATCCATAATCAAGTAGTTGATTTTTCATCCATAAAATCTGTGCACAACAACTTCCAGCTGCAATATACTCAGCCTCAGCTGTGGAGGTGGAAACTGAGTTTTGTTTCTTGCTGAACCATGACACAAGCTTGTTTCCTAAGAATTGACAGGTGCCAGTTGTGCTTTTCCTGTCAATTTTACATCCTGCATAATCTGCATCTGAATAACCAATTAGTTCAAAACCAGATTCTCTAGGATACCAAATGCCAAGATTTGGTGTTCCTTTGAGATATCTGAAAATCCTTTTAATAGCAACTAAATGGGATTCCCTAGGATCAGCCTGAAATCTAGCACATTAACATGTAGCAAACATAATATCAGGTCTACTAGCTGTTAAATACAAAAGTGAGCCTACCATGCCTCTGTAACTTGAGATGTCCACAGATTTGTCCTTAGTATTCAACTCAAGTTTGGTGGCAGTAGGCATGGGAGTTTTGGCAGGAGAGCATTCCATTAAGTTAAACTTCTTTAATAAATCATGAATATATTTTGTTTGACTAATGAAAATGCCTTCATTAACTTGCTTCACTTGAAGACCAAGAAAGTAAGTTAATTCTCCCATCATGCTCATTTCATATTTACTTTGCATAAGCTTGGCAAACTTTTGACAAAGTTTCACATCTGTAGACCCAAAGATTATGTCATCTACATAAATTTGAACAAGTATAGTAGAGCCATTCACAACCCTGTGAAAAAGAGTTTTATATACAGTACCTCTAGTGAAGTGATTCTCAAGGAGGAACTGGGAAAGTGTGTCATACCAGGCTCTAGGTGCTTGTTTCAAACCATAGAGTGCTTTGAGGAGGAAGTATACATATTCTGGAAAATCATCATCTTCAAAACCAGGAGGTTGACTTACATACACCTCCTCTTCCAATTCCCCATTCAGAAAAGCACTCTTCACATCCATTTGATAGACTTTGAAATTGGCATGGGCTGCATAGGCTAGGAAAATCCTTATTGCTTCTAGTCTAGCAACAGGAGCAAAGGTTTCATCAAAATCAATTCCTTCTTCCTGTGAATAGCCTTTTGCAACCAATCTAGCTTTGTTCCTTGTGACTATGCCATTTTCATCCATCTTGTTTCTGAACACCCATTTTGTGCCTATGACACTCCTGTCCTTAGGCTTGGGCACCAGCTTCCAAACATTGTTCCTCTCAAATTGGTTTAGCTCCTCTTGCATAGCTAAAACCCAATCTGGATCTAGAAGTGCATCCTCAACTTTCTTTGGCTCATCTTGAGACAGAAAGCTGCTATATAGACATTCTTCTTGAGTTGCTCTTCTAGTTTGGACTTTTGAAGTAACATCACCTATAATAAGTTTAAAGGGATGATCTTTAGTCCATTTCCTTGAGGGAGGTAGATTTGCTCTTGAAGAGGTAGCTTCATGATCATGATTGCCTTGATTGGATATTTGTCCTTGAGAAACTCCCCCTGAGTTTGTTGTCCCTAAATGATCACTTCTAGAAGCATTTCTATGACTGTCAACGGTATGACCATTTTGGCTGTCAACGAAACGCTCATTTTGACTGTCAACGAATCCACCATCATGACTGTCAACGAAATGACCATTTGGTCTGCTAGCAGCTATTCTTTTCAACCTTAATGCAGCAATTTCATCTTCACTGCTGCTTTCATATGTGCTAGATACAACAACTTTAGGCTGTTTCTCAGTAGCCTTAACATGATTCACTTGATCTCCTTCCTCATTCTCAAAAGAAAGACTTTCATGGAAACCTTCATCAAAAACAACATGTACAGATTCCATAACAATGTTGGTTCTGAGATTATAGACTCTGTAAGCTTTCCCTGCTGCATATCCCACAAATATTGCTTCATCTACCTTTGCTTCAAATTTCCCCAAATGCTCAGCTTGATTTCTCAGAACAAAGCACTTGCATCCAAAGACATGAAGAAAATCCAATAGTGGCTTCTTTCTTTTGAGTAGTTGATAAGGGGTCATACCTTTGGCCTGATTAATCAAAGAAATATTTTGAGTGAAGCAGGCTGTGTTAACTGCCTCAGCCCAAAAATAAGTTGGTAACTTTGATTCATCTAGCATTGTCCTTGCAGCTTCAATAAGTGTTCTGTTTTTCCTTTCAACTACACCATTTTGCTGTGGTGTCCTTGTTGCTGAAAACTCATGCAAAATACCATTTTATTCACAGAACACCTTCATGCTTGAATTCTTGAATTATGTCCCATTGTCACTCCTAATCCTTCTTACTTTCAAGTCAGGATGATTGTTTACCATCTTGATGTGATTGATAATGATTTCACTTGCCTCATCTTTGGAGTGCAAAAAGAAGGTCCATGTAAATCTAGAAAAATCATCAACAATCACAAGACAATATTTCTTCTTTGAAATAGACATGACATTCACAGGGCCAAATAGATCCATATGAAGAAACTCAATCTGATGGACAATTGATGACTCTGTCTTGCTTTTGAATGATGCCTTCTTTTGTTTCCCTTTTTGACAGGCATCACACAAACCATCCTTGGAAAACTCCACTTGTGGAATTCCTCTAGCAAGATCTTTCCTCACCAAATCATTCATAACTTTGAAATTCAGATGAGACAGTTTCTTATGCCATAGCCAACTTTCATCCTTGCTTGCCTTGCTGAAAAGACAAGTGATGGTGTCTGGACTTGTGCTACTAAAGTCAGCAATGTACACATTCCCTCTTCTGAATCCAGTCATTACCACATTGTTGTTTCCTCCTTTAGAAACAACACAGGCATCTTTAGAAAAAGTAACTAAAAATCCTTTGTCACAAAGTTGGCTGATACTAAGCAAATTGTGCTTAAGACCATCCACCAATGCAACCTCATCTATGATGACATTCTCTTTTGAAATCAAGCCATATCCCTTAGTGTAGCCTTTGCTGTCATCTCCAAAAGCAATACAAGGGCCAGCTCTTTCCTGAAACTCTATGAGCAGGGTAGAATCACCAGTCATGTGTCTTGAACAACCACTATCCAAGTACCAAAGATTCCTTTTGTCTCCCTGCACACAATAAAACCAAATCAAGTTGATTTTGGTACCCAAGTTTCCTTGGGTCCTGTTTTGTTAGCCTTTGTTTTTCCTTTAATATCATTTTTCACCTTGGGCTCAGATTGATTTAAATCAATCTTTACCCTTGGTGTTGATTTCTGAGAGTTGCTCACATTTTCATTCATAGCATGCATAGTTGGTGGAACAAACATGTTATTCACATTCCATGGCATTTGTGGCACATTAAACATATTCATGTATGGATTAGGCACAAACGACATGCTAGCATATGGATTCTGAAATTGTGCATATGGAGCAAACATGTTAGGCATAACAGGCATTGTAGGCATAGAACTGTTCATTGCAGGCTTGGGAATTTTCACATTAGTAGACTTCTTAACAGATTTGCAGTTAGTAGATAAATGACTAACACTTCCACAATTGACACATGTCTTTCTAGGAGCATATTTATCAGGTGTGTAATTGTTGTACTTGTTAATCCCTACTTTGCCATTCCTGTTATTCTTTTTATTTCCCTTAGTCTCAACATGAACTTTCTCTAACTTTTCCTTCAATTGCTTGTTAGACAAGTGACCTACATTAGCTCTCTCAACAGGCTTCTCAACTTTCTTTGAATTACTAGACTCACCTTGAACAAAGTTCTTGGTGACAGGACCATACTTGTTATTAAGTCTAGTGAGTTTATCTTTTCTTTTCTCTGTCAACGAAACAGCCTGATCGGTTGATGGTTCATCTGTCAACGAAACATTGCATTCCGTTGACATATCAACCTTCAACAAATGATCATTGTTGTTTGTTGACTCTGTTTCTGATTCTAAGGTTTCACCAACATACCCTAGCTTCTCTTTGTTCTTTTTCCATGATTGCTCACAGAAAGATTCCATACCTTGAACATTAATGATGTTGGTAGCAACATTCCTGGCATCTTTCCATTTTGCAATCACACTTTGTTCTATCTCAAGTCGTGTTTTAAGAATTTCTTCCCTTTGTAACATGTTCTCAAGTTCCTTCTTAGCATCCCTACTAACACATCTCATTTTCTCAAATTCAATGAGCTGTGCTTCTAACATTGCATTCCTATCACTTAAGAGCAAATTAGTCTCTTTTATTCTTGAATTCTCTTTGGTAAGTGATTTAAGAGTAACACGCAAATTATATAGTACAGTAGACATTTCATTTACTGCACTATCGCATTCCTCTTTAGAAAGCTCAGAAAGATTAGTAATTGTTACCTGGTTGCTTGAGGAGCTTGCTTCCTGCTCATGATTGTTAGCCATAAGAGCCAAGTTGACATACTCAACATCATCATCAGAATCTTCACCATTACCAGCCCAATCATACTCCTGAGACATGAAAGCCTTTTCTTTTTGCTTGAGAAGTTCAAAGTATTTCTTTTTATAATCAACAGGCTCAAATTTCCTGTTGCCCTTCTCAACCTTGGGCTTTCTGCAGTCTCCAGCAAAGTGGCCAAGCATTCCACAATTGAAACATTTAGACTTAGACTTTTCAATCCAGTTAGTTTTGCTGGGTTGAAAGTCTCTTCTTGGTGGCCTTGCTTCTGAGTTTCTCTTAAACTTGAACTTAGAGAATTTTCTTGACAGAAAAGCAATGTGTTCATCAATCTCATCTAAGTCATCCAAGTTGGCTGGTTCTGATTCTTCTTCTTCTGTCATCTTGCCTTTACCCTTGCTAACATCACTCCTACAACTAGCTCGACTAGTTGTAGCCTTTGCAGCTTCTTCATTGTCATCTTCCAGTTGGTTCACAGATGCACTCAATGCAATAGATCCACCCTTCTTTTGTACCTTTTCAATTTCTTCATCTTGCTCCATTTCCAACTCATATGTTTTCAAGGTTCCATAAAGCCTTTCAAGAGTGTAGTCTTTGTACTCTTGAGTGTTTCTGAGAGAAACAGTCATAGGCTTCCATTCTTTTGGAAGAGCTCTAAGAAATTTAAGGTTTGAATCCTTGGTTTGATAGATCCTCCCATACAACTTTAATCCATTCAAAAGCTTTTGAAACCTACTAAACGTGTCATTTAGGGTTTCACCAGCTTTAAAATGAAAATGCTCATATTGTTGTATAAGGAGCTGCATTTTGTTTTCCCTAACTTGCTCAGTTCCTTCACAGAGAGTTCTAACAGTGTCCCATACTTCTTTGGAAGATGTACAGTTTATGACATTGTCAAACATCTCTTGCTCCAAACCATTAAACAGAATGTTCATGGTTCTTTTATCTTTATGGACTTCTACAACATCTTCAATAGTCCATTCTGAGACAAGTTTTGGAATTTCCACATCAGGAGCATCATCTGGCACTCCAACTCTAGATGCAAACTTCATGGGAACGTGTGGACCTTTCTCAATGCAGTCAACATACCTCTCATCCATAGACATGAGATGTAAATGCATCTTTACTTTCCAGTGAAAGTAATTGTCCTTATCAAGAACTGGTATCTTTACTCCTGCATCCTTCTTCACCATGGTTACTGTTTTGGTCTTGATCTTTAAACTTCTTGTATGTTAGAAGCTTTCTCTGATACCAATTGTTAATCCCAAATGACCTAACAGAATTGTAGAAGGGGGGGGTTGAATACAATTCTTGATATTTCTTAAACTTAAAAACAACTTACAAATAAAAACTAAACTTAATATAAAAATCACAAGCACATAAATAATTTCAGTTGGATTGTTTGATGATCCAACTGAAGTGATTTTTATTGCGGAAATAATCTGTGATACAAAATGTACACAGCTGCTCAGTTACAAGAGTGTAGAGAAGTATGCTCTCAAAGATAGCTAATACAATCTATTTGTTTTTCTTCTCTTACTTCTATTTTAACTGCTACACTTGGTTATATACATTCCCAAGTTTACAATACTATTTTGGTTACACTAAAGTACACTAGTAATAACCATCAGTAGTTTGCTTTTCATTCCTTTTGTCCAATGGTCCTTGGAGATCCTTACTTTTGTCTTCACGCTTATTATGATCACTCCCAAGAGCTTTATTGGAAATTGGAATGTTTCCTTATTTCCAGTAACCATTTAGATGGCTTCCAATGCACAGTACACTTCCATATCTCCTTTAGATCTGTTCAATAAACTGTCACTATCACTTAGTCAATTATTCAAAAAGTAATAGTGATTCGTTGATGGCATGGAGATGTGTTTCGTTGATAGCTTTATTCTTTATTCCGTTGATGGTGTATTCCTCGTTTCGTTGATAGAGTAATCTTCATTCCGTTGACAGACTAATCTTTATTCCGTTGACAAACTAATCTTCATTCCGTTGACAGACTAATCTTCATACCGTTGATAGAGTAATCTTCATACCGTTGACATGTCTTCACATAGTCAACATGACTTAGAAAAACCTATCTAATACATACAACAAATTGCATATCAAACTGTGAAGTATTGTACAGTGCAATTGTTACATCACTCATTTCGTTGATGAGCTTCCTGTCAACGAAACACTGCAAAGCATGCCATTTCGTTGACAGTTACAAAATGACTTAATACAAAATCTACTACGTGTTGTTAAAGTATATTGAGTGGAGATTATTATGGATTTGTGATACTTATAATTTTTTTATTATTAATATTATTTATTAATTACGCGTTGATTTGTAAACTTGTTTTTGATAATAAGTAGCTAATAATTTGTTTTGTAGTAAATGAATTTTTAAACCCGTTTTGTATGTGGATAGTATATATATATTCGTTTTCTTTCATTAGTATATTCTGAATATCAGTTCGAATTGTTTAATGGAAGTGTGATATTCATAATTGCGTGTTGGTAGAAATTAGTTGAAGATTCGATTTGTTAGTATTAATTGAGATTAATTGATTGTATCGGTTGTGCAGGTGCTTGGAGTGTGTTAATTAGTAATGTGGTGCAGAGTTTATAAAGTATTTATAAATTTTAGTTGGTTTCGAATAAATTTAGATTGTTGGTTGTATATCGAAAATATGATGTATTTAAAGTTAGAATTAATCTTGAGTTGTATATTAGTGGTGATAGTGAATAGTATTGCGGATTACCGTGATCGTTTATACAGGTTATTATTGTGGTGCTGTAATATGTGATCCGTCATATGATTGGGGACGCAGCATAGTACATGCAAAATTTCTGGCTAGTCCTGTTTACGAACGGGTCATGCCAAAATTTCGTAAAATCTAAGTATTTATTTTATTAATTGTTTTAAAACCCTTAGAGTTAAAGAGTAATTGAAATTGATTATTTTTAATCAATTTTAGATAATAATAAAATTAATTTAATTTACCAATTAAGTTAAGAGTTAATTGGTGAATTTTATTAATTGGTTATTATTTAATTTTGATTATTTATAAATCAAATTTGATTATTATTTTCAAACTATTTTATTATTTTAGTATTTATTTATTCATTATCTGTTTGACTTGATTGATTTTAATTATCGAGTGATAATCAGATTTAAAGTATAATGATTGTTTTTCGATCCATAGATTGTTATATTCAAATCTTTATAAAAGAAAGACCAAATATTTTCCAAAAAGAGTTTCAACTTATGGCGTGTTATGTGACTTATGTATTTTGTTGTGGAGTCTTGAACGTATGATGATGACCTTGGGTTATGCTATTTGTTAACCGAGTTTATGAATGCTATGAAAGGTTGGTACTTAGAGTCGAGCTATTAATTGGTTTAATAATAGTCTCGGGAGTTAAATGTTTATTTTCTAATAATAAGCTTGGTATTGTATAGTGGCATTTGAACTGATAAGTGCTATGTGTTCAGATGATGTATTGAGTTGAGTATGTTATTTTATAATTGTGAGTTCAGATTAATTAAGTTAAGTTATGTAAATCTGTTAGTTTGTAAATTGATTCTTGGCTGTTGATATTAGTTAAAACAGGCGGATTAGTATATAAATAAAGGAAGTGTTGCCGAATTTCCGGCAGAACTATTAAATGAACATTATTTGGTAAATGTAAATGATATGATATGCTAGTCTGAATGCATACATGAATAAAAGATGTTTATGTGTTAAGTGTGTAGCTATTAAATGTGTATAATTATAAGAGTTATCGGTCCAAGCATGTGCTATGTGTTATCTGAAGTATATGAAATTATGTGAATTAGATGATGGACGTGCTATGTGATAAATGTTGTACGTGATTGCTTATTTCTAAATGGAGCTACTGCAAGTTAATGCAGGATTATTTTCTTATATGTTTACTGCAAGTTAATGCAGGATTATTTTCTTATATGTTTACTGCAAGTCAATGCAGAACTATTTCTTATATGTTTACTGCAAGTCGAGGCAGATTATTTGAGTATTAAATAAATTGTGAATTGTGTGTGGATGATTCGATTAGTACTTTTGGTATTTTGAAAGCAGGGCAATGTCCACTTTACGAATAGGTCATGCCCAATTTTCTGTAGAATATACATGTGCTTAAGTTTATAAACATTTATATTATGTAGAAGTATAGTGCGAAGGCTAAAGTATATCTTGTATTTAATTAGTGAATAGTTGGGCGGGCACGATCTCGATAGTGCAGACTCGTAGCAACCGCATACGCGCCGGAACCAAGAGTTATCAGAATAGAGGATTGTGATGACATAAGATAGAAGAGGAGGAGACTAATAGTACTTCGACTTTACGTAAGAGCTAAGGACCAAAGGCAAGTTTACTAACTTGTACTCTTTTGTTCAGAGTATCGTATCAAGATTCCTGTTTTCAATTCTTAAATTAATTACTGTTTCATAACCAGATTCTTTTATTATCCTGAGATTGAGATAGCCTATTGTCCTTGATTTGACGAATTCTATTTCATTTCCTAACTTATACCTTGCAGCACCTTGTATTGTCAGATTTTACCTTGATTCCTTGTGATAGGAAATCTATTTCTTATGCATTTGTCTTAGTCTAATTCAGTTGATAAAGTTAATCAGACAGTTGAAAGTAATAGTTTGAATTATCGAGGTAGTCGATTGTTCCGACACCTAACTCCCAGTATTAAGTTTGAATTGGAAGTTTTTAATTAAAATGAAATGTTTTAAGGACTGCAGACGCCAGTCAGAATATGAATATTAGTATGTGGCCAATGTGGCCTTGGATCCAGTTCAGTATTTGGACATACCGGGGGTATGGTCCGGAGTTTTAGTGTGACTGATCATCCACTATAACTCATTGTGTCACAGTAAAAATCCAATTCTAACTTACAGTTGATATTGATTATTATTGTTGTTCATTTTGGCAGTTAAATTGATTCTCTCATATATTGCCATTTTCTTGGCCAGCTGAGTTCATTTTTATACGTATCGCTATCATTGCATCATTACTTTATCTTGTGCAGTACTATATACTTGCTGAGCTTCTTTTGCTCACTCTTGCTTGTTTTACCTTTTAACCCTCCAGTGAAAAGGTAGATTGCCAGTATTTAATTGCATAACTATGGAGCGAGATGATTCAAGACGACGTTGGGAAGATGAGTTGATGCAGAGCATGTGGACCTAGTGTAAGGGTATTGTATAGAGTTGATTTCTAGTTAATATTATATTGTATAAATTTAGTTTTGCCTGGTATACTTCACATCAAAGTTATACCAGTGTTATAGATTTATGTAAAGAGGATTGTTGTATAAGTAAGTTAAAGTTTAATAAAGTTTGGATTCTTGTTTCTAGCACTATAGCCTAAAAGATTCTTGGTAGAGTTGGGGTCGTAGATGTTATATTTGTTTTGGTTTTATATTTAACATGTTGTTTTAAATTGAGATTTTAGCGTGACGACCAAATTCCCTGACCCCGGATTTGGGGGCGTCGCGGAGTTATAGTAAACTAGAAACGAGAGTGTGTAGGAGTGTGTATAGTTATGTGAGGAACATCAGAGCTCATGTAGAGTTCGTGTTGGGCTATTGGATATAGTACCAACGAGTAAGTTAAGATAGAGATACTCGTTTGAGATAGTTGAGCATAGTTGGGTTGAGTTGGATAGGAATCCTTGCGACTGTAGATGTAGGTGGTGGAATCTTCAGAGATTATTGTGGGACGACGATGACGTATGATATCGATAACTTTAGGACGTGTATCAGAAGAACGTAGAATCGAATGACGAGCCATCAAAGGAGCTGATAAAGAAGACATACTTGAAGACCTTGGTAATATTTTCCCTCTTATTGAATTATGTGACACTCTTTTAAGTTTCTAAAACCCTATCAAGTTTTGATATTCGAATTTCTAATTTTCTTTAATAGTGAATAACTCTATTATTGATAAATTATCATTATCTCGTATTGTGCCAGTAATTTCTTTTCTGGTTATTTTTTTTCTCCGGAAGTAGTACCTTTGGAATCTGTTCAGTTGTAATCCAGGGGTATATCTGAAAATTTCTCATCAATTTGATTGTTAATTTGACTTTAGACTCTTTTTATAATTCTCTACTCTAGGTGAGACGAACAACCCTATTTATAGGGGACACAAGGACTATCTGTCTGTGTGATAGAAGTTGGATGGGACGCCATCACTTGTGTGTTGTGCAACACAAGAAGGTTAATTACCTTTAGTAATGTCATAACTAAGACACGCAACATTGGTTCATTTGATCATATTGATCTCTCAGTGATTCTTTTATTTCAGAAATGTTATTTTAAAAATACGTAATTCGATAACCACAACTGTGGGACACTCGTTATGATACGACATCTTTTCACTTCAAAATATCATGAATCTGATTATCTCAAATAATCTTGGAAGTATGCCAAGCAGATTGGAATTAGTTAACTTTTGCGGTGGGATTACCAAGAGCCAAAGCGGATCAAGATGCGATTAGAATACTAGTAACGCGTAATGTGCAGTGGTACAGCCGGGTTTGCCCTATATAGAGGAGCTGGTAGAATACCAGACTAGAAAGAATGAGTATCAAAGCGACCATTGTAGTAACCCTAATTTTCAGGGTTTATTAATATTATTATTTAAATATTTTATTGCTTTTCTCAAAGAGGAGGAATGAAATTATGTGTATATTTTATTTAAAATATTGTGAAAGCTGGTTATTTTATCTGGGAAATTAAGGTGCGAATTTCCTATTTATTTGAGTAATAAAAATAGTAATATTTATTTATTTTGAGTAAATTAAAAATTTGCTGCAATCTGTGATTAAATGTTTAAATAATATTATGTGGATATGTGATGCGGCATTATGTGTTTAAAAGTATTTTTCGACGATTATTAGTAAACTTGAGCCTGGTAATTTTGTTTTAAGTGAATTAGTTTAAAATTCATTTAATTATGAATTTTATGCGTTTAAATGATTTTAGAATAATTTGGGCATATAAATAATTTTATTAGTGAGATTTAATTATTTTAGAATCGTTTTGTTTTAAAAAAAATGATTTTTAAAGTACCGCATTAGTTCCCCTAAATTCAGCCAGTGGGCTAATTGTTGACCTTATCCTTACCTAATCTATTCCTAATCTATTCTAACCACACAAACACACACACACCCGTATATTCACACACCCACAGCCACAAAAAAAAAGTACAGAAGATACAAAGCCCTCCCCAGTTTCAGTTCTTCATTCGGCCAAAAGAAAACAGAATTCTGTAAATAGCTCCCCCATTTCTGTCACCACCATTGCTGCCAGAACCTCTGTTGTATTTCTTTTTTTCCGTTCATTCCGTCGCCGCCGGTGGTTCTGTCAAAGCTTCCGCCGAGTTCTTGTTTTCCGGCGATTCCTGCCGTTCTTCAGTCGGTCGCCGCCTGTACCGCCTATGTCCAGTTAATCCAACCACCCTTTTTGTCCGTTGTTTCTTCCGATCTCGATTTCAGTGGGTATAAATCGAACCTTAGGTAAACCTTTCGTTTTTTTCTTTCTATTTATATGTATTTATCAAAGTCGTTTTTTTGTTGTTAGTTGCTAACTGATTTTTATGCAGAACTCGAGAATAAAAGATGTGCAGTGCAATTAATTTGTTTTATTTATTTAGTTATGTGTTGTTCGTTATAAATTCATTTTTGATTAATATGTGCAATTATCATTTTTTTGTTGTTGTTGTTATTTAACCTCTTTGAACTAGAAAAGAATTTGAATTTGTAGAGATGCATTATCCGAATTTATGAGAAAAAACATACAATTAAGACTCCTTCCAATACATTTGAAGTAGAATAACATGAATCTTTTATGTTATTAATGATGTATGCATATATATTCAATTTTTTTGTTGTTAAGTCCGCCAATATTTAAGAAATTAATACTTTAATGATAATATAAATGTCCAAAGTTTGGAATCGTGGCTGGTATTTAAATTTTTATTTTACATATTATTAGTATTTTTAACATATATATTCATTATAATGGGCGTTGGCTTAAAAAGTATGACATAAAATCAGTACAAATAATATTTAAATAGTTAATTTATTGTCCATGTATATTTAATTTATACAATATTGTATTCACTAATTTATATGACATACTAAATATTTTTGTTATCAATTTTTTGTAAACAATCTTTATTTGAAATATATATAAGGTTGCCGTGAAGCGCGACTTAGTCGAATAATCAATCTTCATCTTTATCTTTAGAAAATCCCATGGAGCTCTAGAATCGCTCGATTCATATTTATCTAATTTTCTAGAGCTCCACAATATTAATTCAATAAAATTAGATTTCTTTATTTACATTCGAATTTTAAGGGAAGATATTCCTTATTTACACTCGAATTGTTAGGAAAGACAATAAATATATAAAAGTCAATCATATTTAAAATTTAATTAAACAAATATTATCTTTTTACTCAACTAACTTAAATCCTATTTAAGTTTTAATTTATTTTTCTTGATTTTCACTATTTTAATTCGATTTGAATTTTTAGAGAAGACAATAAATATATAAAAGTCAATCCTATTTAAAATTTATTTAAACAAAATTAAATTTATTTAAACAAAATTAACTTCTTTTCTCAACTAAATTAAATCCTATTCAAGTTTAATATATTTTTCTAGAGTTTCTCTATTTTATGCAATAAAATTAAATTATCTTACTTAGATTCGAATTTACAGGAAAGAAAATAAAATATATATAAATCAATATTTTTTAGAATTTAATCTATATTTTAACGTTATATTACAATCCTATTTATGATTTAATCTTTATTAAATCATAAATAGGATTGTAATTCTATTTATAATTTAATCTTTATATTATATTTTAAATTGCCTATAAAAGTACGGCATGCTGATTAGTTCTTCTCACGTCAAAAATTTGAGAATTTTATGGTAATTCATGTGCATTAATAAAATTGCATATTGATGAGAATTGTTTTTATATTTAAATTTATTTTCTTCTTTCTAACATCTTTAACTTGAGATTTTGCAGGTTATATATGTGCATACTTAAAAACTATTGTTAATCTGTTTTTTCATTTGGGTAAAGAGAATCTATGTGGCATGGTAGAAAAATTCTCTACCTAAGTGTTAGGTCCTGATAAGTTTGTAGAAGGGGGGTTGAATACAAACTATACCGTTTAATCGAATTTGTTCGTTTAAAGATTAAACAAATTAAGAACAAATTATTGCGGAATAAAACTGAAACAATATTCAAGTTAAATATAACTTATATTAAACTTGAGGAGTGTTACAATTTAATCACAGATTACAAAGTTCTTGATAAAACAAACCTAGAATAAATTCGACATGAATTTATCTATTTTTGTAATAAAAAGGATCGAATACTAAAAGTAATTCGATATAATTTCTACGGATTATGATCTGCTAGATTGTAAAGCAGTACAAGAGAATTACTTCTTATGAATTAAATGTTAAGAACAAACAATAAATTAATTCTCTGGCGTAAATTGAGAGGTTTGCAGTTGAAGAAGTTAAGACAGAGTAAAGATAGAATGTTTTTGTTCCTCTGTGTCGTTTGTAAATGTGTTGTCTTGTAATTGATACTGTCAACTGATCACACATGTATTTAATCAACTGCATTGCCTTTTTCTTCACGCGCCAATTGATTTCTTCATAATTGTATTAGGAAGACTTGCGGGAAGACTAAGAAATGGCTTGGGAAGACAATCGGGAAGGCAACCCTTTTGCCTTGGAAGACAATCGGGAAGACAACCCTTTTGCCTTTGAAGACAATCGGGAAGATAATCGGGAAGACTTATTTCTAAGTCTTCCTAGTTAAAAAACTAAGTCTTCCTAGTTCATATTTATTCTAATTTAAATAATTATCAAAATAAATTATGTATTAAATTAATTCTTTACAGAATTAATTTAATAAATAATTTACTTAATAATAATAATAATTTATAAGAGAATAAATAGAATTCCATGTCTTCTCAATTAATTCTTGAACCACTAAAACTTAGATGAAGAAATAACATTTTTAGAACGTTGACACTCAATGTACTGTCTGGTTCATGAGTGACTAACGACAATGTCTGTTCTTCATCTGTTTGACTTTAAGCAGTGATCCACTTCCATTTCCCTTTTTCTTGAACTCTGTAACCTGTATCTTTGTTGTCACCTCTTGAAATCTCTGTCACATTAATAAATCCACTGAGCTTGAATACTTCAGTGAGGCTTGATCAATAAATTGAACTTCTTTCAATGTAGAATTACTTCAAGTCTGTAGATGAGTTTAATCTTCATTCTTTGACAGATATTATCTTCTGAGATTCCTGTGACATATGACTTTTATTATTTACTTATTACAACTTATTTTATGTTGAGTAGAATCCTCGGTGTTTACAAATAGGCCTATACATATGCCTTTCAATCTCCCCCTATTTGTTTGTTAGACAATAACAATCAAATACCTCTAGAGGATAACTCAACTAAAACAAGAAAATATAAGAATTTTAAGAGCCAAGCAAATAATAAAAAGGTTCTGGATTATATTTAACAATTTCCAGATTCAAACAATAAAGATAAATACAAGATAGATGTTCCTCTAGACTGAACAAATGATTACATTTTCCTATCTTGATTTACCTATGCTCTAAACATATAACATTAAAAACTGAGCTATCTCTATCATGCCTTAATCTCTAATTTCACCTTCTTCAGCTTCTTGCAAGGTGTCTAGAAGATCTTTGTCAAGGACACGATCACTTTCAGAAGCAACACCACTTGGCTTGACTGGTTGAGAAGTGATCTTCTTAAATCTGTTCTTCATCTGAGAATACCTTGGAACTTTTTCAGTGCAATATTCTGAGATCATATCAGCAACCTCAGACTTATCTACAGTGGTAAACCCAGAAGTTCTAAGAAGATTCTCCAAGTTCACCAGTTGCATAGCAGTTTGTAGCTTCAAAGAATCAGGATCCAGCTTTATAGTCTTCAAAGTTGTACCTCTATAGATTTTGACTTCATATGGGAAGTGTACAACTTGAGGGCTGGCCTTCATTGCAGAATCTCTCAGTCTGTCATATAGAAGCTCATTCAAGCAGGAAGATCTCTTCACCTTACTCATAAGAATCCACAATTCTGAAAGAGATCTTCTTTGTAGGAGGTCAAGAGAGACGGTGAATGACCCTTCAAGAACACTAGAAACATAGATATACAATTCCTGCCTCACTTGATCAAATACAGATATAATCCTAAGGATATCTTCCTTCAAAGCCTTCATGAACAATGAATTGTCTGGATTAACTATTCTGATCTTCTCAATCAATTTTAGAAAGGTACCATCATTGTTTGTGCCTCTCTGAGGGATATCAAACATCTCCCTTGCCTTGTCCCACTTGCTTTCTTGCTTCATCCTAACATCCAATCTCCTCTCCTTGACATGAATACTATGAAGACGTTGTTTGTCTTCATGTTCAGCCTTTTGAATCTTTAGCCTTTGAGATATGATATCGGAGACCTTGGCATTCTCATCCTCCTTTCTCTTGATATTTGCTTGCTGTTTCTTCAGCTCTTTTTGAAACAAAGGATCAAGTGTATACAGATCAGCTTCATCCTCCCAATCATCAAAGTTGGCCGCCTCCTCAACCTCCTCCTCACCAATGGGTTCTTCAGGAATAATCTTCTCCAGATCACCAGATGTGTCAAATTAAAAATCATCATGTTCACCATGGTAGTAGTAGGCATCATCAAAAATAGATCCCTCCAATGATTGTTTACCTTTTCCTTTATCTTTTCCACCAGAAGCTCCTCCATCTTCTATTTCTCCTCCTTTCTTCTCCCCCTTAGTTGAGGAATCCTCTACAGTTTGAGCTTTAGAAGCTCTAGGATTCACCTCAGCTGGTCTTCTTATTTCTCCTCCTTCTCTTCTATCTCCTCCTTCATCAGCATCATCCTCATCATCTCCCTCAAAGAATGTTCTTTGTTCTGCTGTAGGTTGATGTGAATTCTTTATCATATAATACAGGTGCTTCATTCCTTCATTTAGATGCTCCATTCCTCCTTCTATCCTTGACATCCTTTCTTCATTAAAAGTTTGATTTTCATCAGCTGTTTGCAGAATAAAGTCCACCTTGGTAGAAATGGCAGCAATCTCCTTGACACTTTCTGATATTTGAGCATTTGACGTTGTTAAATCAGAAATGTCTGAAGCCACTAGTACTTGAGATTGTTGGATGGCATTCAGCTTCGGGAGTAGAGTACTCTTCAATCCTTCCAAATCATCCTTGACTGTACCCAGCTGATTAGTTACAGAGGTGGAAGACTGTTCAACCACTTGTGCTTTGAGAAGATTGTTCTCAGCCTGGGTTTCTTGTAACTGTTTCTGTAGAGCAGCTAATTGGGTTAACAACAAAGCAGTGTTTGTGTCAGTGTGTGCACTCACTTCAATTTCTCTCAGTGGTGTTTCACTCAACTCACGTGCTTGTGTATCACTCTGTGTTTGACTCTCATGTCTCACAACTAACTGTCTCTCTAAGTTCTCAGGTGATGTACCTGCATAAGAAATCACCCTAGCCCCTTCAAGAGAGGTCAGTGGTGGTGCAATGAGAGTTCGCAAATCCCAATCCCTAGTTGAGTCTGTCAAAATATTTCACATTGTAAACTGAATTGCTTCAGTGATAGACTCACCTGGTTGCCTTTCACTTACACCAGTAAAAACTGCGAGTGAAAAACCCCTTAGGGGAGCTAGAGATGTTCCCTCTGGGAGGGGAGAAAATGATTCTATTAAAGGTGGCGAAGAATCAGATTTTCCCTCTGATGCCTGTGAATGCACTTCTACCGTAACTATGGTAGGTACTGTATCAAAATAAAAATTAAAGTGCTCTCCTAACATAGTGTCATGAGTATCATCTATTGGTATATCTTCTCCCATTGTGAGTAATGGGAGTGTGCTTGACTCAGTACAGGATGCCATGACCCTATGGCGAATTTCAATAGATTCATCCTATTGAGAGGATGTCTCCAGAGACTGTTCAGTGGCCATATCAATGTCCATATCCTGTTGAGAGGATACGAATGGGCTTACAGATGCCTCCCTATAGGTTTTTCTTTTCTTTAAAGGTGGAGACAGAGCTGTGGGAACACTCATTGTACCTACTTCACTAACACTTCTTTGACTGGTTTGTACATTAAGCTCAGGTGGTTGGTTAGATGTGTTTGACTCTCTATTTGGCTCTATGACCTGTGTTAGAGATTGTGGTTCTACAACCTTTTGGTCAGCCCTACCAACCACTTGGGTTTCAATCAAAGTACTAGAAGAAGAAGATTTAGGGTTAGGAATAACTACCTGTAGTGGAACCGGATGTGGATGAGGAACTTGTTCACCATGTTGGAACGTATGATTACTGTTCTGCGTTTTACTATATGATTGATTACGAGTTCGAAAAGAAAACTTTACCTTAATCGATACGATTCTGATCCACGTCTTCTAATGAATTCCTTGATTCCCTTCGAGCGAAGTGTGGCCTTCGATCTCCCGAAGTTTTCCTCTCCTTAAAGCCTCGAAATCCCAAAACCCTAGCTCCTTGCGGCTGCCCTAGGTTTTAATCTCGAATTATGAAAAAACGTTTTCAGCTTTAGGAGAACAAGAATATATATAGGCTCCAGTAGGGATCATGGACAATTAGGTCGGGCCTCCCAATGACATTCTGGGTCAAGCCCAATGTCATTAAATATTAATTCTATCCACTAACGAATTAATATTTGCACTACCTTTCCTAATACCGTAATTATTTCATTATTAAATTCGGCTCCTATATTATTTGATTATTAAATTCCCCATGTTTAAGATATCGTATGTCCATTAATTAAATTAATTTCTGATAATTAATTTAATTAATATCTTTTTATCCTTGATCATCCACTCAACCTTATAATTATGCAAGAACAAATCTGCCTGCAGGACTAAAGCATAATTATCTTTATGAGCTTTCAAGAGGACATCATCAACCCGAATATTATCAGGACATGGTTTCCTTATGTAGTTAATATCCCACTCTGCATGCAATGTCATTGCTCAATACATAATATTATAATTAACAATTAATTACATCACATATGAATCAAAGCATGTGCATTGCATACAAGTGTCAATCACTACACTTGGATTGAGAACCTAAGCATTAATAATATCATAGAATCTTAGTTCTTCTTTATTGTCAGAATAGAAGAACAATTCTAATATTTCGATCCTGTTCAATATACACAAAGTATACAAGTATTATTTAATAGTCAAGATAAACTATTCCCAAATAATACTTCAGTTATTCCAGTGGTTTGTCTAATTCCACTTAAACTGTGAACCCTTTATATTATATATAGACACTGATAATTTAATCTTCTGTTATCCCATTTGATACTAAATTATCCACAATATATAATAAACAGACAATGTAAAAATATGCAATCAAGATTCTCAATAAAATGGACAATGTTTATATACTACTAATGAATAGTTTAGTATAAAACCCAACAATCTCCCACTTATACTCAAGCTATTCTTTGAGTATATCAGTGTTTATTCATATAATCCGCTACCAGTTTAAATAACTATTCCGTGACCAGACATCTGACTCCTATCGCCTCCACGTGTTCTTCAAAAACCTTAGCTGGTAAACTCTTCGTGAAAGGATCAGCCCGGTTGTCCTTTGATGCTATATCAGTCACAATAATATCTCCTCGCTTAACGAACTGTCGTATGAGGTGATACTTACGCTCAATGTGTTTTGCTGCTTTATGTTCTCGTGGTTCCTTTGTATTTGCAACAGCACCAGTATTATCACAATAAATTGTGATTTGCCGTGGCAAATTAGGAACTACATTCAAATCCAGCAGGAAATTCCGGAACCATATAGCCTCCTTGGCTACCTCAGAGGCTGCCACATATTCAGCTTCCATGGTTGAGTCTGCGATGCATTTCTGCTTCACACTCCTCCATATTACAGCTCCACCTCCTAAAGTAAAAACACACCCCGAGGTTGACTTCCTCTTATCCCTATCTGTCTGGAAATCTGAATCGGTATATCCCACAGGAAACAAGTCTGAAGCCTTGTAAATTAACATATACTTCTTAGTCCTTCGCAGGTACTTAAGTATCGTTTTTACTGCACTCCAATGTTCTTGACCTGGATTGGACTGATATCTACTGACCATGCCTACGGCAAAGCAAATATCAGGTCTCGTGCATAACATAACATACATTAAGCTTCCACATGCTGAAGCATAAGGAACTGCTTTCATGTTCTCTATCTCCTTAGGTGTCTTAGGACACTACTCCTTTGATAGAGAGACTCCATGTCTAAAAGGTAAATTACCCTTCTTAGAGTCATGCATGTTAAAACGAGCCAATACCTCATCAATGTACGGTTCTTGAGATAAAGCCAACGTTCTTTTCTTGCGATCTCTTATAACTTTGATCCCAAGAATGTATGCGGCTTCATCTAAGTCTTTCATTTCAAATTGTTTGAACAACCATGCCTTAATAGATGACAACATCTCTACATTGTTTCCAATGAGCAAAATGTCATCTACATATAGTACTAGAAAAACCACTGCATTTCCTTCACTTTTCTTATACACACATGCTTCGCTTGGACTCTGATCATAACCATTTGACTGGACGGCCTGATCAAAACGAATGTTCCATTCCCTGGAAGCTTGTTTCAGTCCATAAATGGACTTCTTAAGCTTACACACTAGGTGCTCTTGGCCCTCTTTGATGAATCCCTCTGGTTGCTGCATATGGATGTTTTCATCAAGACTTCCATTTAGGAAAGCTGTCTTGACATCCATTTGCCAAATCTCATAATCGAGATGAGCTGCTATAGATAAAAGAATCCGGATTGACTTAAGCATGACTACCGGAGAAAAGGTTTCCTCATAATCAATTCCTTGTTTCTGAGTATACCCTTTCGCAACAAGTCTTGCTTTCCAGGCTTTCACCTTTTTGTCAGATCCTCTTTTTCTTTTGTAGATCCACTTGCATCCAATGGGTTTTACACCATTGGGCGGTTCCACGAGATCCCAGACTTCATTGGAATACATAGATTCCATCTCAGATTGCATAGCCTTTTGCCAAAGATCTGCATCCTTATCTTGCATTGCTTCTTCGTATGTCCTGGGATCCTCATCATGTTCACCAGAGACTAAGTCCGAAGACTCTCCCAAAAACATGAACCTCTCAGGTTGTTTAACAACCCTCCCACTACGACGAAGCATTGGAGTGGTATTAGTGATAGGTTGTTCATTTACTTGTGGTTGTTCTACTTGTACCGGTGGCATATTAGAATTATCTTGTCCTCCCACTATTTCCTCTAAAACAACAGTACTCATGGGTTTGTGATTCATTATATAGTCTTCCTCTAAGAATCTAGCATTGGTGCTTACAATGATATCCCGATCCTTAGGACTATAAAACAAATACCCTTTTGTTCCCTTGGGATAACCCACAAACAGCCTCACTTCTGTACGAGAATCTAACTTAGTCACGTTCTTGTTCAGCACATGTGCTGGACAACCCCAAATCCGAATGTGTTTCAAACTAGGTTTGGTACTAGTCCACAATTCTTTTGGAGTTTTTGGAACTGACTTAGAAGGTACCAAGTTTAGAAGATAAGCCGCTGTTTCTAGAGCATGTCCCCAAAACGACTTGGGTAAATTCGAATAACTCATCATCGATCTAACACTCTCTAAAAGAGTCTGGTTCCTTCTTTCTGCTACACCATTCTGCTGAGGTGTGCCAGGTGCAGTCAACTGGGATGAAATCCCATGTTCTGATAAATATTCTCTAAATTCTCCAAGCAGGTATTCGCCCCCACGATCTGATCGTAGTGACTTGATACATTTTCCTGAATGTCGCTTCTCCGCACTTGCTTTGTACTCTTTGAATTTTTCAAAGCACTCAGACTTGCGGTGCAACAGATAAATGTATCCATATCTCGAATAATCATCAATGAAAGTGACAAAATATTCATACCCACCTCTCTCTTGGATATTCATAGGTCCACATAAATCAGTATGAATCAATTCTAACACATCTTTGGCTCTATTTCCTTTTGCCTTAAAAGGTCTACTGGTCATTTTTCCTTCCAAGCAAGATTCACATACTGGAAATGGCTCCACTGCCAACGAGCCTAAAGGCCCATCTACTACCAATCTTTGAATCCTCCTCAAGTTAATATGACCTAATCTCAAGTGCCAAAGATATGTTTGGTTCAATCCAGAAGGTTCCTTTCTTTTACTAGAGGTAGAAAGTGTATTATTAATTTCACTTGGTTGCAGCATTGGTTCTATAGGATTAATAATATATAAATTGTCTTGCAATGTACCAGAACATATAACTCGTTTATTCATCATAATGGAAACATTACGATCCAAACAAACATTATAACCATCCATAGCAAGTTTAGAAATCGAAATTAAATTCCTTCTAAATGAAGGTACATAAAGACAATTATTCAAAACCAAAATCCTATCATAACCAAAAGATAAAGAAATAACTCCAACTGCAACCACTGCTACTTTCGTAGCATCTCCCATGAACACATATATCTCGCCATCTCTAAGCAGCCTGGTTTTCTAGAACCCCTGCATGGAATTACAAACATGATCAGTGGCTCCTGTGTCTACACACCAAGTGCTCGTAGACATAGCCGCTATATATGTTTCCGTAACAAGAGAAAGAGACATACCAGCATTGTTCTTCTTAGAAAGAGGACAATCCTTTTTCTAGTGACCCGACTGCTTGCACTTGAAGCACTTGCCCTTAGGCTTCTTCACTGAATTCTGAACTCCCAATGGTTTCACAACTTTCTGTGCCTGAACCTTCTTCTTCTTCTTTCCTTTCGGCTTTGAAGAAGAAACTTTCTCAGCCACATTTACCTGAACATGCTGCTGAAATAATGATTCCGCTACCTGAAGCTCTGTCAGAAGTTCTGCAAGACTATACAACTTCTTGTTCATGTTGTAATTCAAGCGAAACGGCTCAAAGCTTTTTGGTAAACTCATAAGTATGATATCGACCTGCGTTTCCGCATCAATATCAGCACCAAGGACCTCTAGTTCATTTATATGAGACATCATCAGAAGAACATGGTCCCTTACAGGTGTTTTTTCAGCCATCTGAGTGTTCATTAGAGACTTCATTGCTACTTGCCTAGCAGCCCTATTCTGATCTCCGAAAAGCTCCTTGAGATTAAAGAGCATATCTGCAGCAGTGGTCATGGCCTGATGCTGATGTTGCAAAACACCCGACATTGCTGCCAGAATGTAACATCGCGACATCTCATCTGCCTTAGTCCACTTCTTAAAATATTCTTTATCCTCATCCGGAGCATCGGCAGCAGGCTATTCCGGTTTGGGTTCAATAGTACAAAATTTGAACTCTTCAGCAGTCAACACTATGTCCAAATTGCGTTTCCATTCAATATAGTTAGGTCCGGTAAGTTTGTTATCCTTAAGTATGGTGAAAAGTGGATTAAAGCCCATTCTATCCTGAGAATCATGCATATAACACTTAATCAGAAAATTGCATATATCTTAAAACCTATTTGTTTCCTCTAACAATTAATTAAAATTAATGCACTAATATTTAAATTCCATAAATATCTGGTATGCCATGATGGGTGACATATATACCATTTAAATTTAAATATTACTTCGGTCCTACTACTAAATAATACGCCACGTTAGGGTGGACTATATATTATCTTTCATAGCTAAGTGTATACCATTATTTAGATCTTAAGTTGCCTTTAGTCAGACCCATCCGTTCGATGTATCAATGGATAAATCCCAGGTGTTTTCGGTGAAGTCACAGACGGACTCGCTTAAGAACACAACCCCTAAGACAGAAATATCCATTATTAACATCAATCAAGGAATGTCAAACTTTTTTCTCGAATTCTATGAAACTTGGTATGCCACGATGGGGTGAGCTTACCTTTCAATATTCGTGATTAACTTAAGAAGATTGTCCTAGTAATATCCTTAACACTACCCAGACGTCATAAATCATACGCCACGATGGGTGACATATATCCAATTCATAATCGTCCTAGTGTTAAATTACATACAACCAATAATGGATGACCATGGGATCTAATTTCAAATTAATTCCCTCTCCCACTTAGTATTTTACTTTGAGGATTTTTTTTTTTATATCTACATGCATCGTCCTATGTTAATTCTTCGAGGTCCACATGTTATCATAATAACAAGACAAAGAACACATAACATAGAAGAGCATGGCATGACGATCAACATAATTAAAGCATAGCATATAACCCTATGTCCATGTCGTTCTAGCATACTAAGGTTAGTATTGCATGGCATGATAATCACATAAGGCATATAAAATTTCAATAATTAAAATAAATAGCAGAAATTATGTAAAACATAATAAAACACATCCACTATTATGGCCCCAGAAAATAAGCTTCGAATTCTTTCGTTGAAAATTTCCCGAAATCTTCAGGAGCCCGTTTGGAGGCCTAAACAGCGTCAGAATGGGTCGAAAAATCGGGGAATGGTTCTTTAGATGCACTCCAGCCTGTTCGTCTCGTTCTGCCGTTTCCGAAAAGTGCTTATTCGCCCAAATCGGACATCGTATGCAAAATCTGCAGCCAAAACAGCGAAGCTCCCACGAAAACAGTATGGCGCAGCGAAAGAACTCTTTTTCTCGTATCTCCGATGTTTAAACGATTACATACAACATAATACAGCAAAACAAACCTATTCTATTACATACATCTGATCATAATCTTAACTATCACGATAAACCCTCGTGATTTACAACAATCAAACATTCACGATAAACCACGTGATTTACAACAATCAAACATCCGCGATAAACCACGTGGGATCCAATCACATAATCAAATAAAACATGACCATAATAGTGGATTACAACCTGCATCACAGAATCAATACAAGCAACCACCATATACATGCATATATAATTACGACATGGACATCATATCATAAAACGCAGAACTGCATAACCAGGCTCTTGATGCCAATTGTTGGAACGTATGATTATTGTTCTGCGTTTTACTATATGATTGATTACGAGTTCGAAAAGAAAACTTTACCTTAATCGATACGATTCTGACCCACGTCTTCTACTGAATTCCTTGATTCCCTTCGAGCGAAGTGTGGCCTTCGATCTCCCGAAGTTTTCCTCTCCTTAAAGCCTCGAAATCCCAAAACCCTAGCTCCTTGCGGCTGCCCTAGGTTTTAATCTCGAATTATGAAAAAACGTTTTCAGCTTTAGGTGAACAAGAATATATATAGGCTCCAGTAGGGATCATGGACAATTAGGTCGGACCTCCCAATGACATTCTGGGTCAAGCCCAATGTCATTAAATATTAATTCTATCCACTAACGAATTAATATTTGCACTACCTTTCCTAATACCGTAATTATTTCATTATTAAATTCGGCTCCTATATTATTTGCTTATTAAATTCCCCATGTTTAAGATATCGTATGTCCATTAATTAAATTAATTTCTGATAATTAATTTAATTAATATCTTTTTATCCTTGATCATCCACTCAACCTTATAATTATGCAAGAACAAATCTGCCTGCAGGACTAAAGCATAATTATCTTTATGAGCTTTCAAGAGGACATCATCAACCCGAATATTATCAGGACATGGTTTCCTTATGTAGTTAATATCCCACTCTGCATGCAATGTCATTGCTCAATACATAATATTATAATTAACAATTAATTACATCACATATGAATCAAAGCATGTGCATTGCATACAAGTGTCAATCACTACACTTGGATTGAGAACCTAAGCATTAATAATATCATAGAATCTTAGTTCTTCTTTATTGTCAGAATAGAAGAACAATTCTAATATTTCGATCCTGTTCAATATACACAAAGTATACAAGTATTATTTAATAGTCAAGATAAACTATTCCCAAATAATACTTCAGTTATTCCAGTGGTTTGTCTAATTCCACTTAAACTGTGAACCCTTTATATTATATATAGACACTGATAATTTAATCTTCTGTTATCCCATTTGATACTAAATTATCCACAATATATAATAAACAGACAATGTAAAAATATGCAATCAAGATTCTCAATAAAATGGACAATGTTTATATACTACTAATGAATAGTTTAGTATAAAACCCAACACACCAAAGATTGGAAGATTTATGAATTGACTCATCAATGGTGAAATAAGAACATGTGTGTTTAGAAATTTGAGGGAGCAGTCCAGTCTGGTGTAGAATTTAGAATCTGTGGTTTGGGAGGTTTCAAATCTAGCATTCCTAAACAGTTCTACCTGCTCAGCAGTAAGTAGATGATTTATGATAAGAGTGAGAAAGCGAGGGTACCAACACTTCACTTTCACATGATTATCAAAATCTCTCCTAGAGTGAGCAAGCCTGTTGATCATAACATTCCACAGAATCTCACCAAAGTTTAATCTACGACCAAATACAATAGCATAAGCAATATATTGATTAAGACTGGTAATGCCATGAAAATTTGTTTTTGTGCAATTACCAAAGACTCTTGCTATTGTATCAAAGAACAGATCCCATTCCCTAACAAGAAAACTTTTTGACAATTTAACTATTTGTAGGGGACCCTGATAATGAATATTCACAAAGAACTGTGATAACTCATCATCAGAGGGTAAGGGATCAAACCTGTCCTTGGGAAACTGTAAAACATCACAAAACATTTCTAAAGTGAATGTATATTGCTGGTTTAAAATATTGAACGTAAAAGATTTTGAATCCTCAGCAATAACAACACTGGAACAAAGAAAACGCAATGGATCAATTTTTAAAAGTGCAATCTAAATAATTCTAAATAATTACATTTTCAATAAAAATACATTTCTCCACTTAAAAAATATGAGAAAAATATTTTTAAAGAAAATATATTATTCAGAAACATTTAAATTAACAAACTTTTAATATCAAATGAGAATTGGCAATAAACATCATTTAAAATGACAAGAGAAAATGATTTTTGAAAAGAACAAACATGACAGAGATATTGTTAATCACTAAGACTGTTCAACATACCCAATTTACCAACTAACCTGGTAAATGTGGATTCGTCAACAGATTTAGTGAATATATCTGCAGTTTGTTCTTCTATGGGTACAAAGTGTAACTCCACAGTTCCATTCATGACATGCTCTCTGATAAAATGATACCTAATATCAATGTGCTTCGTTCTTGAGTGCTGAATAGGGTTGTTGGAGATTTCTATGGCACTTGTATTATCACATAATATGGGAATTTTGTCCAATGCAAAGCCATAGTCCTTCAATTGATTCCTTATCCATAAGATCTGAGCACAACAGCTTCCAACAGCAATATATTCAGCTATTGCTGTTGAATTGGAAACTGTTTGTTGTTTCTTGCTATACCAGGAAATCAATCTACCTCCTAGGAATTGACAACTCCTAGAGGCACTCTTTCTATCAACAACACTACCTGCATAATCAGAATCTGTATATCCAACAAGATTAAAACCAGAATCTTTAGGGTACCAGATACCTAAATTAGGTGTACCCTTAAGATATCTCAAGATTCTTTTAACAGCAACGAGATGTAAATCTCTAGGGTCCGCTTGGAACCTTGCACACAAGCATGTAGCATACATAATATCTGGTCTACTTGCAGTAAGATAGAGTAAGGAGCCAATCATACCTCTGTAGCTTGTAACATCTACCTTGATAGAATTATCACAAGCTCCAAGTTTGACAACTGTTGAAGATGGAGTCCTTGCTGATGCTGAATCCTCCATGTGATACTTATTGAGGAGTTCTTTGAGATACGCGGATTGACAAATAAATATTCCATTTGACCTTTGACTTACTTGCAATCCAAGAAAGAACTTCAGCTCACCCATCATACTCATTTCAAACTTACTCTGCATTAGCTTAACAAATCTCTTACAGAGATCATCATTAGTAGACCCAAATATTGTTAACAGAGATATTGTTAACTTAGAGATATTGTTAACTTAGAGATCATCATTAACAGAGATATTGTTAACTTAGAGAATAACTTAGAAAAATATAATTTAATTACAGAAAATACACCGAAAAATAATAAAAATGCATGAAAAATATTCACAAGTCTAGAAAAATTCACAGAAAAATACATAAATTCTAGAAAAATATGCAGAAAAATATAGAAGTGTATTAAATTAATATAAACCTGCAGAAAATTCAAACAACAATATATACAATCTGAAATTAATCTAAATAATTCTAAATAATTACATTTTCAATAAAAATACATTTCTCCACTTAAAAAATATGAGAAAAATATTTTTAAAGAAAATATATTATTCAGAAACATTTAAATTAACAAGCTTTTAATATCAAATGAGAATTGGAAATAAATATCATTTAAAATGACAAGAGAAAATGATTTTTGAAAAGAACAAACATGACAGAGATATTGTTAATCACTAAGACTGTTCAACATACCCAATTTACCAACTAACCTGGTAAATGTGGATTCGTCAACAGATTTAGTGAATATATCTGCAGTTTGTTCTTCTATGGGTACAAAGTGTAACTCCACAGTTCCATTCATGACATGCTCTCTGATAAAATGATACCTGATATCAATGTGATTCGTTCTTGAGTGCTGAATAGGGTTGTTGGAGATTGCTATGACACTTGTATTATCACATAATATGGGAATTTTGTCCAATGCAAAGCCATAGTCCTTCAATTGATTCCTTATCCATAAGATCTAAGCACAACAGCTTCCAGCAGCAATATATTCAGCTTCTGCTGTTGAATTGGAAACTGTTTGTTGTTTCTTTCTATACCAGGAAATCAATCTACCTCCTAGGAATTGACAACTCCTAGAGGCACTCTTTCTATCAACAACACTACCTGCATAATCAGAATCTGTATATCCAACAAGATTAAAACCAGAATCTTTAGGGTACCAGATACCTAAATTAGGTGTACCCTTAAGATATCTCAAGATTCTTTTAACAGCAACGAGATGTAAATCTCTAGGGTCCGCTTGGAACCTTGCACACAAGCATGTAGCATACATAATATCTGGTCTACTTGCAGTAAGATAGAGTAAGGAGTCAATCATACCTCTGTAGCTTGTAACATCTACCTTGATAGAATTATCACAAGCTCCAAGTTTGACAACTGTTGAAGATGGAGTCCTTGCTGATGTTGAATCCTCCATGTGATACTTCTTGAGGAGTTCTTTGAGATACGCGGATTGACAAATAAATATTCCATTTGACCTTTGACTTACTTGCAATCCAAGAAAGAACTTCAGCTCACCCATCATACTCATTTCAAACTTACTCTACATTAGCTTAGCAAATCTCTTACAGAGATCATCATTAGCAGACCCAAATATGATGTCATCCACATAGACTTGGACTAATATCATATCACTTTTGTGTTTCTTTAAAAAAAGAGTTTTGTCTATGATACCTCTAACAAAACCATTTTCTAAAAGAAAACCAGAGAGAGTGTCATACCATTTTCTTGGGGCTTGTTTGAGACCATAGATAGCCTTGAAGAGAAAGTACACAAAGTCCAGAAACTCCTGATTTTCAAAGCCAGGGGGCTGTTCCACATACACTTCTTCATCCAGCTCACCATTCAGGAATGCACTCTTAACATCCATTTGATAGACTTTAAAATTGGAGTAAGCTGCAAATGCTAAGAACATCCTGATGGCCTCAAGCCTAGCCACTGGTGCATAGGTTTCATCATAATCAATGCCTTCAACTTGTGAATACCCTTGAGCAACCAATCTTTCCTTGTTCCTTGTAACAATGTCATCCTCATCTAGCTTGTTTCTGTATACCCATCTTGTACCAACTACTTTCTTGTTCTTTGGTCTGGGTACCAGCTTCCAGACTTGCTATTGTTCAAATTGATTGAGTTCATCTTGCATAGCAATCACCCAATTCGGATCAGTCAGTGCTTCCGCAGTCTTCTTTGGCTCCATTTCAGATAGAAACCCTGAATAATGACATTCATTCTGAGTAGCACTTCTAGTTTTAACTCCAACATCTGGATCACCAATGATCAGCTCAAAGGGATGAGCTCTATTCCAAAAAATTTGTCTTGGAAGATTTGATCTTGATGATTGGCCTTGAAATTCATTTTGATGTTGTGAGTGACTAGTTGATCCTTCATTTCCTCCCCCTGAGTTGTTGCTTGATTGCCTTGATGATTCTTCTCCAGTGTTAGTGGTATCTCCATTGTTACCAATGTTTCCACCACCACCACCATGATCATTATCATCATTATTATCTTCATTTCCAGTAACAACCTCAGGTGGAGCTTCATCATCTGATTCTGAGTCTGGAAAGTTATCAAACTTCAGTTCTTCAGATGAATCTTCAGTTTTGATACTAGGGAGCTTAGTGTCATCAAATGTAACATTGACACTTTCCTTCACATGGTGACCATCAATCAAGTACACCCTGTAAGATCTTCTTGAATAACCAATAAAAATAGCTTTTTGTGCCTTGGCCTCAAAGTTGCCACGTTTCACATTGTCATCCTTAAGCACAAAGCATTTTGCTCCAAATACATGAAAGTATTTGAGAGTTGGTTTCTTGTTGTTCATGATCTCATAAGGAGTCTTCATTAAGTCCTTGTTGATTAATGTTCGATTCTGAGTATAACAAGCAGTGTTCACAGCTTCAGCCCAAAAGTACATTGGAAGTCTTGATCCACTCCATTCTGTTGAGGATTTCTAGGGGATGAATACTGTCTTCTTATTCCTTTATCTGCACAAAAGTCATTTAGGATTGCATTCTTGAATTCAGTTCCATTATCTGACCTTATAGCTCTAACATGGAATCTAGAATCCAGCTCAATCAACTTTATATGATCAATCACCATCTGTGGGGTCTCATCCTTGGAATGTAGGAATAAAACCCAAGTATATTTAGAATAGTCATCAACAATCACAAGTGCATATTGTTTCTTTGACATGGACATCACACGAACTGGACCAAACAAATCCATGTGTAGTAGCTGAAGTGGTTCAGTTATTGATGATGTGTCAGTGCCCTTGTGAGAAGCTTTCTTTGACTTTCCTTTCTGACATGCCTCACACAGTCCTTTCTGTGTAAATTCCATATGAGGAAAGCCTCTCACCAATTCCCTCTTGACTAGAGAGTTCATGGTTTTAAAGTTAATATGAGACATCTTCTTGTGCCATAGCCAACTCTCATCTGATGAAGCCTTAGCATAAAAACAAGTAACTTCATCTTTGGATCCAGAGTGCAGATCAGCTATGAACAAATCACCTTTCCTTACTCCTTGAAGAGCAGGCTTTCCATTCTTCTTGTGAAGGATCGGACATCTATCTTTCTCAAAGGAAACAGCATATCCTCTGTCACAGAAATGACTGATGCTGAGAATATTGAACTTCAGACCTTCCACAATAGATACATCTTGAATGATAACATTTCCAAACTTCAAACAGCCATATCCTCTGGTAATACCCTTGCTGTTATCTCCAAAGGTAACTCCTGGGCCGGCTTTCTCAACCACATTTGATAGCAGGGCTCTATCTCCGGTCATATGCCTTGAACAGCCACTGTCAAGAACCCACATAACACGGTTTACCTGTGCCACACCCTGCAGTATCAAATTGATTAGACTTTCCTCGGAACCCAAACTTGATTGGGTCTGACATATTTAAAGAACTGGCCTTTGTCAGGCAAAACAACAATTTTAACTTTAACTACTTCAGCCTCTTTTACAAAAGAGCGTTTCCATTTATAGCTAGCCTTAACCCATTTCTGAGTAGGCTTAGGGATAAATGGATCCACTCTAGTCTTTGGAGGACTAGTAGTCTTAGATCTAACATGCTTCTTATTATTAATATGTTGAAGTGGAGCAGTCTTATTATCAGACACATGCTTACTATTAAAATAAGCATACATAACATTGAAAGCACAAGACATACAATTAACCACACCACATGCTTTATGAGAAAGATTAACAGCAGGCATGTTGGTTCTATAGTTGTTTTGATCCACTTTATGGATGTCTGACTTAGTCTCTGTTGCTGAAACAACTTTGACTGGTTTGTCAGACATACACTTGTTGGACTGAACAAGTTCAAAAGCAAGATCCTCAATACGCATCTCCTCTTGAATAATGATAGAATTTTCATTCAGAGGTCCTGCCAAGGATTCTTTAAAGAAAGGTGTTTCAATACCCTTAAGCACATATGGTACACCCCTTTCTTCAGCACTGACTCTATTAGGGGTGTTTATGCTTAATTCACCAATAGACTTATTATAGTCATACCCTATTCCTACAGTATGACCAATACTTTGTTTATTGATGATTTCTTTAGCAGTCTTACAAGAGTTATAGTAAGCATTAGCCTTGACCTTAAGTTCACTGATCTGATCCTTAAGAATGGTTTCCAGTTGAATATAACATTTAACCTGTTGCCCAGTAATAAACAATTGTAGAAGGGGGGTTGAATACAATTGTATAAGATTCTCGACTTAATAAGATATGAATCATAAATATGAAAGAATGATAACATCTTTATTAAATCTGATATAAAACTGTTACAAACTCTCTCAAGAAATTATGTGTTCTTGAGAGCTTCTAGATTACAAAAACTCTCTCAAGAAATTCTGATGTTCTTGAGAGCTTCTATTACAAAGATACTTGAGTGTTTCAATCTTCTAAATCGAAACCTAAACTGTGTTTATATACTACACAGCTTCTCTATCAATGATAAGTCCTAATCAATTACAAAGATTGAAACCTATCCTTAATCGATAGCTTCATTACTACAAACCAGGAACCGACAGAATAATCTTCCTTATTTAACTAGACTCCAAATATAACTCGAAGTACGAATCCTGATCAGCTTCCAGTCCTGATGATCAAATCCTGATCCCAGTCCTGATATTCATTCTGATCCTGACGACCATGCAATCCTGATGATGTCAGCAATCCTGATCAGTTGAAGTCTAGATCCTGACGATCATTGAATCCTGATCTAACAATCTCCCCCAATCTCATACTTTGTGAAATAAAGTATAGATTCCTAAGATTCAATGATGTCAAAAACATATTTACAAAATGTACAAGTATCTTCAGTAGCAACTTATCTGTTTAAATTCTTTGATAGAACAGATTCATCTTCAAGAAGTTGGTTAACAAATTTTCTTCTTTTTCTTTAAGAATTTGAATCAGTCTTTCCTTAAGATTTCTGAGTTCTTCATCTTCCTCATTAATCTGGTAGATAGCTGCTCTGAGATTTTGTATGGAGCTTCTCTGTAGACTGTGCTCTTCAAGCAAAAGATAAGCAATTTCCTTCCCATCAGGATTAAGAGTAAGTTGAGTTATGCCAAAAGTCACTTCTGTAACAGCAGTGCCCCTTTGCATTTCCACATCTTGACCTCTTTGATATAAGTACATGGGAGTATAATTACCATTGAAATTTTTATTTCCATCCAGTCTTCTTCTTATTGTTGACAAGATCATGTCACTACATTCTTTGCACACTTTATTCTTCCATCTTAACAGATAATGAACATATTTCAGTTCCTGTGTAGTTTTCATCAGCAGATCTTGAATGCACGGAATCTTCACACTACCATCTTTCATGAAGTACAGAAGCTTTTCTTTCTTTTCAATACCATCATGACAATCTATAACTATATCAACAACTAATAAATTGTTCAGGTTTTCAGAAGTTAAAGTACCTCCAATTTCAGTCAAGGAGTAAGGATCAACATATGACATATTCAGATATTCAGCATCCCTGTGTCCAATACCCCCTCTTCAATTACTTGTCAATTGCTTCAGATTTGAAAACATTCGTAGCCAGAGTGCTTTTGATCTAACCAAATCAGATAAATCAACAACACTTGAAGCACTTGTTATAATTCCTCCATTCTGAAAATTGATAGGTGTGTTACACCTCAGTGTACTTATGTGTTTCCACTTCTTATCTTTCTCTTTTTCAAAAGCATAGCTTCTTTCTAGTAAAGATTCTTGTCTGCTTGAATTTCTCCATAATCTTCTATTTGAGAGTTCAAGCCTTTGTACATAGAGATTGAAATCTCGATTTGTTCTTCTTGTGATTTCTCTTCTTCTGGCTTCTTCTTCTTCATCCACTTCCTTGTTGTGAGAATCAACCATAGTAGATAAGATTAACAAATCAATCTCTTGCAGAATTTCATATTCATCGGGATCTTAAACATTGTCAGGAACAATATTAGGATTAGAATCTTCAATTTGATTTGTATTGCAGAGAATTAATTGTCTTGGCTTTCTTCTCAATTCAGGTTCTTCTTCAATAAATTCCTTGTCTTCCTTCTCAATGATATCCTTGATAACAGGATCTATTAGATTTTGTGAAGCTTCAGGAATTTCTTCAATTAATAAACCTCTAGACCTTGTCTGTCTAGGCATTGTTTGAGTTGAAGAACCTCTTCTACCTCTTCTAGAACCTCTCCTACCTATGCCTCCTCTTCCTCTAGCAGGAGCAGGGTTATTAAAGTTTTCCATCATTTCTCTCTGTTGTCTTAAGAATTCTTCATGTGAGAGATCATGATATTCTTCACTTGCTGTAGAGAGTGCTTTTCTTGCAAATAATTGTTGAACTCTTTTATCAGTGTGATATAGAGTAACAATTCTGCCATCTTTTGTAGAGATCTTCTGGAATAGATTTGATGCATCTTCAGGATTATCAATAATCACATCTTCATCACCTTCAGGAATTGTAGCAAGAGTCTGTTCATGACCAGGTATCAGGATTTGATCACCTGTCAGGATTTGTTCTTCCGTCAGGATCTGAGATTGCACCAATGTTCTTACTGTCCTTACTCCAGAATCAAAAACATGAGTTGACTGCGTTGTTTGACTTTGAGAAGTTTGAATTGTCTTCATAACAGCAGCATCAGAGGTTTCTCCTTGTAGAATTTTGTCACCACCATCATTTCCAGTATCATCATCATTATTTCTCAATACTAGATCAGGTGTACATTTTGTCTGACTTACCTTCTCCCCCTTTTTGACATCAGCATTTGACAATATATTCAAAATTAAGGCAAGAGAAGTTTGAATGTCAGTTACCTTTGTATCAAGAGAATCAATCCTTCTGTTGATGGAGGTTTGTTCAGAAACAACAGATTTCACTTGGGATTCCACTATCCTTAGTTTAAGAGCAGTGGGCACCTTTGTAAAACTCATAGAAATATCTTCCCTCACCAACTCAGTTGCAGCGTTGACAGAATCAATCTCATGTTTCAGGCTTTTAGATAAAAGAGTTGTAGCCTTCAGATGATTCTTCAAATCTGGATTCTCTATCATCTTCACTGCTTCATAAGCATGATCCAAGGCATATGGATAGCTGACAGATTCATCAGACCTATACCATTCATTTTCCCATTGATGCCTTTTCAATTGCTCAGCAGGATTGATCTCAGAAGGAATAGAAAAGTCTTGTCTGAAGTCTTTTCCAGTAGAAGCCTTGTTAGTCATGAATGTGCTTGACGAACCATAATTAGTTCCAAGACTAGATTTTAGAACTCTGGGAAGCTGTTCCTTCTCATCATTATCATCATCATCACTATCATCAGAATCATCATCATCATCATGAGTAACATCAGGATCAGGAATAGCTATACCTTTCAGTTTATCCTGTGAATCTGTGATAGGATGGTCCATTGGTCGTGATCTTAGTGGTTGTATCAAAATTGGCTCAGCATTAGGAGCACCACTAGGATCAGGAGTAACATTTTCAGGATTTGATAATCTTGCATCGATGTTTGTTACTGATGGTTCTTGTGTAGCATGAGGTTCTGAAGCTGCTTCAACACTTTGAGTTGGAGGTTCCTGTGTGCTTCCCTCATTGACAGTGTCCTCGACCAATCTTTGAACTTCATCTGCACCAGAAATCCCTTGAGCATTGTCAGGAAATTTCTCAGAAACTGTAGCTTGACCTGCATCTTCACTTTGAGAAGATGGTTCTTTTGTGACCATTCCAATTGCTAAGCCTTCACCCAAACTTTGATTGAGTGGTTCTTGTGTGGCTGGATCATCAGTAAGAGTTGCTGAACCACTTTGAGGTCCAGGTTCTTGTGGGCTTGATCCCTTCAGTTTTTTCTGTCTAGAAAACACTAACTCTCCTGCTTTCCTTAGCTTTTCCATTGGATGTTTAATCCCAAGATTGGAAGCAGCAGCACCATACTTCTCCCATGAAATATCAATATGTCTTTTTGTTGGAGAGTCCTGTGCTGGAGAGTCTAAAATAGTAACAACTTGACTTGGTGCAACATCAGGAATACTAACATCAGGATTTGCTTGAGCAGCTGAACTTGATTGCTCATTAAGAATAGAAGTGTCCTGTACATCAGTATCCTGCTTCTTTTCGAAAGGAATATGATACCTGCTCTTAGATAATTTCCTTTTCTTCTGTGGCTTTGATGATGGTACCACAGCTTCAAAAGCAGTATCAGCAACTTCCTTATTCACATTCATTATAGAGGATATAGGTAAATCATCCTCTGAATCAGTCTCATCCCTGAGTACTAACTTCCTTTTAACAGAAACAGCCTCAACACCCTTAGCAGCTTTCTTCACCAGGACCCCTTGTACACCCCCTTGTAACTTCTTTTTAGTGAGTGGTGTAGAGGAAAAATCCTTTGAACCTGATTGCCTTCCTGACACATCAGTTCTAGCTGATTTCTTTGCTTTTATAACTAAAGTCTTTTGAGAGACATTAAAGGTGGTTGTTGACTATTTGGACTGTTTGGGATGAATGCTTGGGTTAGGAACAAGGTGTGATTGGCCTTGCCCCATAGCATGAGAAAGTAATCCATAACAAGTAAGCATTTTCTGATGTAAGAAAAACCTAACCTCATCAGGAATAAAAGCATTACCAACAAAACCATTTGCCTTGTCAGGATTAAAAAACATTTTCTATTTGAAGTAAAAATAAAATTTCATTTAAGAAAAAACAAAATTTTATTTCACTAATCCTGAAAAATGATTTTTTTTTTAAAATTCACCAAATGAATGATGTAGAGCCCACTAAAACATTCTTACCATTTATCAAAGCAAAATAGTCATGGAAAACTGAACCGTCGCCTCGAGAATAAGCAAATGACCTGCAGCCTTAACAAATAATCTCTATAAAAGAGAGTGTTAAACAGTATTATCATTTACCAAAAATACACAAATCCTCTCCACAGAAAAAACTTACGAAAACCTTTCATCTTCTTTGTTTTTCCATGGCTGCTAATAACCAACAAGATGCGTTACCTGATCAAGAACTCGGTGACATAGAGTTAATCTGGCAGGAGATGGATCAGGTTCTAACAGAAATTGCAGAAAATGAAGGACCTCAACCAACATGAGGCCTTTGTTAATGCAATGGCTGATGTGCTTTGGCACAACTTCCAGCAGGCAAATCCTGACTGGAATCCTCTTGGCAATCTCATCATTGTCAATGATGAAGAGGATGAAGACGATGAGGATGCTGAAGAGCTCGAACGAGAGCTTGAGAGAAGAAAGAGGATCCGTGATACTTGTATGGCATGCAAGTTGGAGGCACGGAAGAGTCCCGGTGGTCACGGTGACGATCCGCCTTCAAGTGCATCAGCTCCTCTTCTTGTCCTTTAAGGATGGAACAAGAGACCTTCCAATCCTGATAGACTGTGAAGCTGCTCAGGAGCATTCATGCTAATTTGCAGGGCACGTGTTCCTGAATAGAAAACTAGACTAGAAAACAATGTAATTTTCCTTTTCCATTTGTAAACAGCTTCAAGCATCAATGAAATTTATCAATTCTCTCAATTGTTCATCTTCTTTTATTTCCTGTACAAATTGTTAGCAATATTGCATATGACATTTAAAATGATGAATGGTAATTCCTTAGAAAATAAATTGAGATTTAAAAGTAAAACTTAATACTTAATCAGAGACTAAGTATAGCTTTTACTTTCCAGAGAATACCAGCACTGTTGTTTTCAAATTGCCTTAAAACCTCTGGTTTTCACACCAGCTTCAGTATCTATGCATCAGGATTGACCAGTTGACTTCCTGTCAGGATTTTGTCCTATCAGGATTTGATAAAAAATACATACCTTTCTGAATGACCATCAGGATTTGATAGTCATCTGGATTTCTTCTCTGTAGCTTTTCTCAAAAATTCTCAAAGTGCATCATTCCAAGTTCATTCACCAACTTATTGAATGTAGCTTCAGGCAGTGGCTTGGTGAATATATCAGCTAATTGTTGATCTGTAGGAACAAAGTGAAGTTCAATTGTTCCTTCCAGAACCTGTTCTCTTATGAAATGATATCTAATACTGATGTGTTTAGTAAGAGAATGTTGAACTGGATTTCCTGTCATTGCAATAGCACTTTGGTTATCACAATAAATAGGGATTTTTGAGTATGACAGGCCATAATCTAACAACTGATTTCTCATCCACATTATCTGAGCACAATAGCTTCCTGCAACAATGTACTCAGCTTCTGCTGTTGAAGTAGAGATAGACTTTTGCTTCTTACTGAACCATGAAACTAGTCTACCACCCAAAAACTGACAGCTTCCTGAAGTACTTTTCCTGTCTATTTTGCATCCTGCAAAATCAGCATCTGAATAACCACACAAACCAAAATTTGATTCCCTTGCATACCAAAGACCAAGAGAAGGAGTGCCTTTGAGATATCTGAAAATTCTTTTAACTGCAATCAGATGAGGTTCCCTAGGTTTTGCTTGAAATCTTGCACACAGACAGGTTGCAAACATGATATCTGGTCTACTTGCAGTGAGATACAATAAAGAGCCAATCATACCTCTGTAGTGAGTTACATCTACCTCAGTACCTTGATCAGGATCAAGTTTGGTAGTTGTAGCAATGGGAGTACTTGCAGTAGCACAGTCTTCCATGTTAAACCTTTTCAACAAATTCTTTGTATATTTAGACTGATTGATAAAAATGCCATCATCAGTCTGTTTAACTTGAAGACCAAGAAAATAACTCATTTCTCCCATCATGCTCATTTGATATCTTGACTGCATAAGCTTGGAAAACTTTTCACACAGCTTATTGTTTGTTGACCCAAAAATGATATCATCAACATAAATCTGAACTAACAGCAAATCCTTACCATGATTCAAATAGAATAGAGTTTTGTCAATAGTACCTCTTTTTAATCCACTTTCCAATAAGAATTGAGCTAAGGTTTCATACCATGCTCTTGGAGCTTGCTTTAGTCCATAAAGTGCCTTATCCAATCTGTAAACATGATTTGGATATTTTGGATCAATGAAACCAGGAGGTTGTTCAACATATACTTCTTCCTCCAGTTCACCATTTAAGAAAGCACTTTTCACATCCATCTGGAAAACCTTGAATTTCTTATGAGCTGCATATGCCAGAAAGATCCTGATGGCCTCTAGTCTTGCAACAGAAGCAAAAATTTCATCATAGTCGATTCCCTCTTGTTGAGAATACCCCTTCGCAACTAGCCTTGCTTTGTTTCTGATAATTACACCATCTGAATCAGTCTTATTCTTGAAAATCCATTTTGTACTAACAATTGATTTGTTCTTTGGTCTTGGTACCAGTTTCCAGACTTCATTCCTTTCAAATTCATTCAATTCTTCTTGCATTGCAGTAACCCAATCAGCATCTTTAAGTGCATCTTCACCTTTCTTTGGCTCCTCCTTTGACAGAAAGTTATTAGATAGACATTCATTTTGAGTTGCACTTCTTGTCTGAACACCTGCATCAGGATCTCCAATTATCAAATCAGGAGTATGACTTGCAGTCCGTTTCCTTGCTGATGGTAAGTCATTCCTTGATGTAGATGCTCCCCCTGGATTGGTGTTATCTTGGTTTGAAGAATTTGCTTCAGATGAAGCTCCCCCTGAAATATTACTATCTCCTCCTGATGAATTATCAGGATCATCACTTGAATCAGTATCTGAAGAATTCTGTCCTGATGATTGAGTTGACTCTGAACTTGTAGTAGAATGTTGTTGCTCTCCCTCAACATTAGCACTACTAGTTGTATTGCTATTGTTTTCATCATCAGAATTAACATTTGAAGTGTCATCAGGATTTGATGTGTCATCAGGATTTGGTGACTCATCAGGATCTGATGAACTGACAGGATCTGATTCATTTTCTTCAGGTTCCTTGGTAGCTTCATTTTCAAAACTCAATCTATCATGTGAGTCTTCATTCAATCCAATTATCTTCTTATCATCAAAAGATACATGTATTGACTCCATGACAGTTATTGTTCTCAAGTTAAAAACTCTAAAGGCTCTTGATGCAGGATAGCCTATGAAAATTCCTTCATCAGCCTTTGTTTTAAACTTTCCTAGCTGTTCAGGATGAGTTCTGAGAACAAAACATTTACAGCCAAACACATGCAGATGCTTCAAACTTGGTTTCTTCTCCTTGAGAGATTGATAAAGAGTAACACCATGTCTGTTTATCAATGTGAGATTTTGAGTATAGCATGCTGTGTTGACTGCTTCTGCCCAGAAATATGTAGGTAATTTAGCTTCTTCCAACATAGTTCTGCCAGCTTCAATAAGAGTTCTATATATTTTTCCTTTCAACTACTCCATTTTGCTGAGGTGTGCCTGGAGCAGAGAATTGTTGAATAATTCCTTTGTATTTGCAGAACTCTTCCATCTTTGAATTCTTGAATTCAGTACCATTATCACTCCTCAGTATCTTGACTTTGTACTTTGTGGTTGTCTCAATCATTCTCATATGATCCAACAGTAATTCAGGAGTTTCATCTTTTCTGTGCATAAAGTACACCCAGGTGAATCTAGAATATTCATCAACAATTACAATAGTGTACCTTTTCTTACTGATGGACATAATGTTGACTGGTCCAAATAGATCAAGATGCAGCATGTGATATGGTTCTTCAATAGAGGATTCTGATTTACTCTGGAATGATGTCCTTCTTTGTTTAGCTTTTTGACATGCATCACAAAGTCCATCAGGAGTATATAACACTTTTGGCAATCCTCTAACTAAATCTTTCTTAACCAACTCATTGATATTGCTGAAGTTGAAATGAGAAAGCTTCTTGTGCCAATTCCAACTTTCATCTACTGATGCTTTACTGATTAGACATGTATGTTAGATATAATTGCTGACGTTTGTTCATCAGTGTTTAAGTACCAGGTACATATCAGAGTTTATCTAGAAGCTAGTCAGAGTTTGATAAAGTCTGACTGGATGATAGTTGACTTAGCTGTCGGTGCAAAGATAAAGATTCTAGAAGCAATATATTCTGAAGATGGAAAGAAGCAGAATATATTGATACAGCTAAGGAAACGGAATAGAAGACTGAAGCAATCCTTGATTGATATGAATTGTATAGCTAACATATAGGAATATCAATTAGAGATGGATTGTAAGTAGCTGTGTACTATATAAACACAGATAGGTTATCCCTAGAAGGGACGCGAACTTTGAATATATTATTCTTGTAACCTAGTAGCTCTTTGTGATTCATTAACATCACTAAGAGAGAAACTGTTAATATAATTACAGTTTGTTGATTTACAAACCTGTGTTCTTGATTGTTATTCTTATATATACTTGATTATATTGTGTATTCGGCCTAACAATTGGTATCAGAGCCAAGGCTGTTTAATATATACAGTTTTACGATTCAAACACAGTAATAATCATGTCTGAAGAAAATCAAACTGCTCCCAAGGCTGAACAGGTTAAGCCTAATTCTGTGAGTCGATATGAAACAATCAGGGTTCCAATACTCAGGCCAGTAGAGTATCCAATTTGGAAGGTGAAGATGACCATGTTTCTGGAGGCTACAGATCCAGAATACCTTGACAGAATCTATGATGGTCCTCATATGTCGACTAAATTGTCCCCTGTTGTTGATGATCAAGAACAAAAGACTGTTCCAAAGGAAAAGAAAGATATGACTCCTGAGGACATCTCATCAATTGCAAAGGATGCAAAAGTTAGACATCTACTCCACAGTGCTTTAGATAATGTTATGTCTAACAGAGTAATTGGTTGCAAGACTGCCAAAGAGATATGGGATGCTTTAGAAGTCAGATGCCAGGGAACAGGTGCTATTAAGAAGAACAGAAAGACAATACTCACACAGGAGTATGAGCACTTTGATTCAAGACCTAATGAAACCTTGACTGAGACTTATGACAGATTTTGCAAACTATTGAATGATCTGTCTCTGGTTGATAAAGAATATGAGCTTGAAGAGTCTAATCTCAAGTTTCTGTTATCTCTACCTGAAAAGTGGGATTTAAAGACAACAACAATAAGAGATAATTATGAACTTGCTGATACAGATCTTGATGAAATCTATGGGTTGTTGAAAACTCATGAACTGGAGATAGAACAAAGGAATAGAAGATTAAGTAAGAAGACAAAATCTGTTGCTCTCAAAGTTGAGGAGAAGCCCATTAAGAAGGAATCATCAAGGAAGAAAGCCAAGGGAAAGGCTTTAGTCATTAAATCTGAAAGTGAGTCATCAAACTCTGATGATGACTCAAACTCTGATGAAGCTTCTGACTCTGAGGATGATGAAGAACAGATGATGCAAATGGCTGCACTGATGGTGAAGACCTTCAAGAAGATGGGATTCAAGAGCTTTAAGAAAGGGAAGAGACTCTCAAGGAAAGATTCAAATTCTGAAAGGAAAGGTTTTAGAAAGTCTGATGGAAGGGAGACCAAGTCTGGCAAGAAGGATAAATCTGAAATCCAGTGCTACAAGTGTAAGGAGATGGGTCACTATGCTCCAGAGTGCAAGAAAGGCAAAACTGAGAAAGCACTCATCTCTAAAGGCAAAGACTGGGCAGATACTTCAGACTCTGATGATGGAGTAAATTATGCTCTTATGGCAACTGTCAGAGATGAGACTGAATCATCTGAAAATAAGGTACCCCTAACTACTTATGCTTATGACACTGATAATATATCTGAGTTAAGAGTATATCTGAAAAGTGTACATGTTAGTTATAGGGATCAGACTTTAGAGAATGAAAGAATTAAATCTGAGAATCTTAGTCTTAAAGAAAGAAACAAGTTTCTTGAAGGAGAACTTGATAATATGAAGCAGATTCAAAAAGAAAGAGATGATGCTGTTTATGTTGAACAGGAGTTGCTCAAAAGATATAAGCAATTAGAATCTGATCTAGAAAAAGAAAGAAAAATAATCAAGACTTGGACAAACTCTGGAAGAGACACTCATGAAGTGTTTCAGACAGATTCTGTAGGTTTGGGCTATTGTGAAAATGATGAACTTAGGTTTAAAGACAAGGTTAAGGTTAAACCACAACTTAAACCTGTGAAATTTGTTCCAGAAACCAATAAGTTAAAATCTGTTGTAATAAGAGAAGCTGATATGGAATCAGATGAAACCTGTGAAAGACAGGAAAATATTATAACAGAAAATCTTATGGAAATAGAAGCTGTTATAAAACCAGTAAAAGTCTGTGAAAAACAAGTTAATGTTGGTTTAATGACAGGAAAACAGTTCAATCATAAGCTCAAAGAGGTAAAATCTGCCATGAAACCAAAAGGATCCAAGAAAAATAGGAATGGAAAGATAGGCATAAATAATAGAAATAATCACTTGCCTACTGCTGGTGCTCCAAGGAAAACATGTTATAATTGTGGTAGTTCTAATCATCTTGCTAATTACTGCACAAAGAATAAAAATATCAATTCTTTACCTTCTACATCAGGAGAAAAGAATGATTATGTAAGGGTGAAACCACAGACTTTATGCACACATTGTGGGAGCACTTGGCATTCTATTTATACTTGTAAGAGTTATCATGCTATTTATCACAATTATTATGAGCTAAAACCCAATCTGAAGTGGGTTAGAGCAAACTCTGCAAGTGTAAAGTCTGACAATGTTAGTTTAAACTCTGTTGATAGTCATTCCGCTGCAAAAGCTAACACTGTTAAGAAAGCCAAAGGATCCAAGCAAGTCTGGGTCCTTAAAACTAACACTTAGTGTTTGTTTGTGATTGCAGGGCATAAAAGAGAGCACCCTTATCTTGGACAGTGGATGCTCAGGACACATGACTGGAAATAAAGCCCTGCTATCAGACTTTAAGGAGAAGGCTGGCCCAAAGGTTTCCTATGGAGATGGCAACATAGGACACACTCTGGGATATGGCAATATTAATCTTGGAAGTGTCATCATCACACATGTAGCTCTAGTCTCAGGACTCAAGCATAATCTGCTATCTGTGACAGAGGAAACCATGTAGATTTTCATACTGAATACTGTGAAGTTATCAGTAAATCTACTGGTTCTATTTGGACACAGGCACAACAACATTTATGAAGCAAGTTTGGTAACAAACTCTGATGGAAAAACAGTGTGTCTGACTGCAAGAATGTCAAATGAAGAGAGTTGGAATTGGCATAAGAAGCTCTCTCATCTCAATTTGAACAACATCAATGAGCTAATAAGAAAGGATCTTGTAAGGGGACTCCCAAAATCAATACTCAGTCTAGATGGCCTATGTGATTCTTGTCAAAAGGCCAAGCAAAGGAAGTCATCTTTCAAGAGCAAATCTGAATCTTCAGTAGTGGAACCTTATCATCTTCTACATGTTGATCTCTTTGGACCAGTGAATGTGATGTCTTTGGGCAGAAAGAAATATGCTCTAGTAATTGTTGATGAATATACTAGATATACATGGGTGTATTTCTTATCAAAGAAGGATGAAACTGCTCAAACTCTGTTGGATCATGTAAATCTACTGGACAAAGGATCACAGCACAAAGTCAAAATTATAAGGAGTGATAATGGAACTGAATTCAGAAACTCAATTGTGGAAGCTTTCTGCAAGGAAAGAGGAGTGAAACAAGAATTTTCTGCACCTGGAACTCCACAGCAAAATGGTGTAGTTGAAAGAAAGAACAGAACTTTAATCGAAGCTGCTAGAACTATGCTTGATGAAGCAAAATTACCAACTTATTTCTGGGCAGAAGCTGTTCAAACTGCTTGTTTTACTCAAAATGCAACATTGATCAACAAGCATGGGAAAACACCATATGAGATGGTGAAAAATAAGAAGCCAAATTTGAAATATTTTCATATATTTGGATGCAAATGCTTTGTGTTGAAGACTTATCCTGAACAGTTGACCAAATTTGAGTTAAAAGCTGATGAAGGAATATTTGTTGGTTATCCATTGTCAACAAAAGCATTCAGAGTCTACAATCTGAGAACTAAAGTGATCATGGAATCCATACATGTGTCATTTGATGACAAGAAAATAACTGGACTTGATGACTTAGATGGATATGATCAACTGCATTTTGAAAATGAAGGTTTATTCTCTGATGATGTAAACTCTGATGAAGCAGTACCGACAAACTCTGATGAAGCGGTTCTGATAAACTCTGACGAAACATACTCTGAACCTCTGCTGATACATACTGGAGAAACTGAAAAATCTCAAATTGAACAACATAGAGAACCAGTTGAGGGGGAGCGTGAAGAAGCTCAACAAGACACATCAAGTGAGTCAGTTGAGGAAACTGATTCAAACTCTGACAGTTCAAACTCTGAGCCATCCAATTCAGGGGAGCCTCAGATACTGCAGAAAGTCAACATATGAATCAGGAGAGCATGGATCAAGGGGGAGGATCCAATAATGATGCAAGAAACCACTTACCAACAGCAAGAAAGTGGACACAGGCACACACACCTGATCTCATAATTGGAGATCCTGATGCTAGTGTGAGAACTAGAAGTGCAACAAATAATGAGTGTCTGTATCATGCTTTCTTGTCTCAAACAGAACCAAAGAAAGTGGAGGAAGCTCTTCAAGATGCTAATTGGATTACAGCAATGCAAGAAGAGTTAAATGAATTTGAAAGAAATGAAGTCTGGACACTTGTACCTAGACCAAAGAATAGATCAATTGTAGGTACAAAGTGGGTTTTTAGAAACAAGACTGACAGTGAAGGTGTGATTACAAGAAACAAGGCTAGACTTGTGGCTAAAGGTTATTCACAACAGGAAGGAATTGACTATGATGAAACCTTTGCTCCAGTTGCAAGATTGGAAGCCATAAGAATTTTTCTGGCCTATGCTGCACACAAGAAGTTTAAAGTCTTTCAGATGGATGTGAAAAGTGCTTTTCTCAATGGGAAGCTTGAAGAAGAAGTGTTTGTTGAACAACCACCAGGATTTGTAGATCCCAAGCATCCAAATTATGTCTACAGGCTTGACAAGGCATTATATGGACTAAAGCAAGCACCAAGAGCATGGTATGAAACTCTTGCTCAATTTCTTTTAGAAAGTGGGTTCACAAGAGGTACAATTGATAAAACCTTGTTTTATTTCAATTCTGGTGATGATTTGCTTTTAGTTCAAATTTATGTAGATGATATTATCTTTGGATCTACTAATGACAAACTTTGTAAGAAGTTTGCAAAGCTTATGCAATCCAGGTATCAAATGAGCATGATGGGAGAGCTTAGTTATTTTCTAGGCTTACAGGTCAAGCAAACAGATGATGGTATTTTTATCAATCAAGCAAAATATACCAGAAATCTTCTCAAGAAATTTGGTATGCTTGATAGTTCATCTGCTACAACTCCCATGGCTACAGCAACAAAGCTAGACAAAGACACAGGAGCCTCAGTAGATATGACAAACTACAGAGGAATGATAGGGTCTTTACTGTATCTTACTGCAAGTAGACCTGATATCATGTATGCAACATGTCTTTGTGCAAGATTTCAAGCAGATCCCGGAGAGCCTCATCTAACAGCTGTAAAAAGGATTTTCAAATATCTCAAAGGAACCATAACCTTGGGTTTGTGGTATCCTAGAGAATCAGAGTTTAAGCTAATTGGTTACTCTGATGCAGATTTTGCAGGCTGTAAGATAGACAGAAAAAGTACAAGTGGAAGCTGTCAATTTTTAGGTGACAGATTGGTTTCTTGGTATAGCCAGAAACAAAAGTCAATTTCCACATCCACTGCAGAAGCAGAGTATATAGCTGCTGGTAGCTGTTGTGCACAGATTCTGTGGATGAAGAATCAGTTGCTGGATTATGGTTTGAGGTACTCTAAAATACCTATTTTCTGTGATAACCAAAGTGCTATTGCTATGACAGGTAATCCAGTACAGCACTCCATGACAAAGCACATCAGCATAAGGTATCATTTTATCAGAGAACATGTGGAAGAAGGAAACATTGAGCTTCATTTTGTGTCTACAGACCAACAACTTGCAGATATCTTCACCAAACCTTTGAGTGAAGCTACTTTTACAAGATTGGTAAATGAACTTGGAATGATCTCTGGTTCTGACTAGAGATACGGGTTAGACTCAAATTCTATACATGTTTGATTTTTAATGCTCATGATTCCTTGCATGTATTAACTGATATGAGTACCAGTGTCTTAAACTCTGAACGTAAACTCTGGTGCTAAACTCTGATAGTCATAAAAGTATCAGTCATACTCTGTCAGTTAAAGTCTGATGTTAAACTTTGATTGTAATTTTGTCTGAAACACATGGACCAATGAAGAAATTTGTATGAAGCATAATTCTCAGTAAGTAATTATGAATCCTTAAGAGTTATATAGATTCTGATCTCAAATATGTGCAGTAAGTTAACACAGCATGATACTGTCTCTATATTTATAGCATCTCTTAGTTTATTGATCCTATACACTGAGTCTGTATTAGCTGTTTGCATTTTCTCTCATAAATTAATTGTATTAACTGATGAAAAGTCTAAACTCTGATTATTAATTGCAAATAATTCACCCTCAAATCAAAAGATGCCAAAAAGAGCACAAATTCCTTTGAGATCATGTTGTGCCTAGGAAGATCCAGGAACTTATTGTATGGAATAAGGGCTAAAATCTTTGATTTTTGGTGACTAGTGCCAACCACTGATTACTGGAAAATATATATATATATATATATATATATATATATATATATATATATATATATATATATATATATAAATAAAGGGGGTGAAAAATAAAAGATATATCCAAATGAAAGGATATCAGAATACAGAGTTTAGATATAAAAATCAGATTTTATATTATACATGAGAGTTTAGGCAACCAGTTTTTACTACTTTAGGTTGTGGATTTTATGCACTTTGAGATGATTTAAATATTGATTTCGGTAAACTCTTCTATTGCACACACAATTATGCACACCTGTACAGTTTGCGAAAAGAGTTTATTAACAAAGAAGGACAAATGATAAACACTGATGTATTGTGTGAAATACGCCGAGGTAACTTTGTTTTAATCTCTGATGGTTAAAATAATTTCTTTGTTTCAGACATTTTATAATTTTGAGGAAAAACATTTGTTTTGGTATTTCAAAAGAGTATGTTTGGGCATTGGTCTAGAAAAGTGTTAAAGAGTGGAGAGAGATTGCATACATAGGAAAGTGTAATCGGCGGTAATTATTGCTGTTTTTACTGCGCATGCGCATTGGAAATTGCCAATTACTGCTGTCAGTCATTGTATGCGTGCTTTAGTGGAGCCTGCAAAGCTTTATGGATCTCAGATCAAAGCTTTCTGGGAGACTGGTGTCTATGATGATGGTGGTGATTCTGGTACCCCATCCATAGTTTTTGAGTTCCAGGAGACAGAGTTTGTCATAACTCCAGGAACTGTTCGTGAAGCAATGGGCTTTGCAAATTCTGACGCGTACACCATTGCTGTTGGTGATACTGATCTTCAGAGAATGATGCAAGCTATTGGATATACTGGGTCTTTGGCAAAGTTTGGCCAATTGAAGCGACCGCTCTTACGAAAAGAATGGAGTTTCTTTTTCGATTGCATAACTAGAGCGTTCGGGAAGAAATGTACAAATTGGGATGCTATTCCAATCGACAGTTTGCAAATCGGGTATTCACTTCTTTTTAACAGTAATTATGATTTTGCTAGACTTGTCTTAATGAACATAGGAGAGAAATTAACAGAGAATAGGCATGTAGTCTATTTTTCTAGATTTTGTCAAATGTTATTCTCTGCATGTGTTAATAATGTTGAGATTAATGAGGAGGACGTAATTCCCTCATTCAAATTGCACAAAAGGGTATTCTCTGATCTTACGAATAAGGATTTAAAGAAGGTAAATGTTGGTGAGTTGTTGTTACCTGAGGGAGTTCTTCAGTTTTTAAATCCTGAACCTCAACAACAACAAGAACCAGTAAATCCTGAGGTCTCTCCATCTCCAACTCAACCTCAATTTGTAAACTCTGAACCTATTCAATCTGCATCTCAACAACCAAGGACTGGTGGTAGGATCAAACACAGGGCTTTCAAATCTTCAAAGTCTATGCATCCAGCTACTGAAGTTGGTGTGTCAAAAACCTCTATGCCACAGTCTGATGGTCCATCAAAGAAGCAGAGGGCAAAAAGGCCAAAGTCTGATAATGCTGATGAGGACAGTGAAACTGATGAAGAAACTCTTCATCAGAGAAAACGTAGATTGGTGGATGCACATCTTTTTGGTGCATCAAATGTAACTGCTGAAGTTGTCAATTTGGACAGAGTTTTTGAGGAACATGTAAGTGCTGAAGATGAAGCTCCTACATCAAACGCTGATGATGTAGTTGAGGAAGCTGCACATGAAGATGCAGATGCAGCTCCTGAAATTCTTGTCCAGGAGGCTACAGAACATGTTGAGGCTGAGATTTTTGAGTCACAGGGATTTGATATGGATGTTGAAGCACACAACTCTGTACACTCTGACCATCTTGAAGATTTTGATGAAACAGAGGGTGTGGAAGCTGATCATGCCATGGTTGTTCTTGAAGAATCTATGGCTACTCATACAGAGATTCTCTCTGTTACTCACCAGGTAATTGAAAAGGGTGAGGAAGTTGATCAGACCTTAAATACTGATGCTCCTGAGAATATTGCTCCTACTAAAGAAGCTGTTGCTGCAAATTCTGATGTTGCTGACAAGGATGCAACAGAAAATGTTCACATAGAAGTAGAGTTTGTTACAAACTCTGAGATTCCAGAACCTGATGCTGAGAATATTCCTGCAGAGAATACAACAGAGAATGATAATGATAATGATAATGATAGTTCTGCTCATTCCCAAGAGGAGTTATTTGGTAGTCAAGTAAACTCTGATGAGCTAAGAGAGGTCAATCGCGCTACGGCTGAGCATTTTCAAGATATGTACTACAATAGATGGGCTGCTGCAGATTGTATCTTTTCAGCACAGAGGGCTGCTGATTTTCTTGGTGATTCTGTAAAGACGATTTCAACTCCTGATATTCTTACAAGTCTGAAGGCTACTGTGATTCAAATTAAATCTCTCCAAAACAGATTTGATGAGTCTCATAAAGAAGTCACTACTTTGAGGAATGAAGTTTGTCTGCGAGATCTCACTCTGAAGAATGATAGAACTTATTACAATTCCATGTTCAAGAAGCAAGCTAAGGACTCTGATGACATTCAGAAGAGGCTTGGGAAAGTTGAGGACAACCAGACTGCTATGTCTGCCCAACTGACTTCGATTTCTAATGCAATTGAGTTGTTGACATCAGTACTACTTTCTGATGATGTCAAAAAGGGGGAGAGTGTACCAAGTGACAAATGCAAAGACACTCAAACTCTGAGACGGAGGGATGATGGTAATGATGGTGGAAACAAGGGAGATGGAAAGAGCTTAAGATTAAATGCTGATAGCAGACTACTTTCAAGAAGATCAAACTCTGATAAAAGATCAAACTCTGGAAAGGGACATGCAAACTCTGCTAGTGGTTCAAGATTCAAAAGTTTGATAATCTCTGATAAGCCTACTAAAGATGAGGAAATTGCTGCCAAGGTGTTTATGGCAGAACATGGAAAAGATGTTACAATTGAAGATATCCAAGCTGAAGAGCAAATGCTTGCTGAGGAACACAGGAAGAATCTTGAAACTGGAATCTACAAGAAGAAGGAAATCAAGGCTCCTAGAAAGAAAGAAAAAGGAATTGTTATCAAAGAGAATGTAAACTCTGATCAGAGTTTACAGTACTCAAGGAGGCCTGTGATTAAAAATGCTGACAAAGGAAAAGGTAAACTGGTAGAAGAAGAACAGTTACCTAAGAAGATTTATTCAACCTCTGACATTGCTCAAGTTGAAACAAGATTAGCTAAATCAACCTCTGACGCTGCTCAAGTTGATGTTTCTACTAAAGTTATGACAACCTCTGACGTTGCTCAAGTTGTACAAAAATCTACACAACTTCCAGGATTCAGCAAACCTAAAATTCTTGAAGAATTAAAGCTTGAAGCTGTGAATTTCTCAGAAACCAGAACTGTATTGGGAAAAGAAGCTTTTGATAAATCTGGACTGGGATCACACAGAGAGAGAAGAACAAATAACAGATCTCAAGATAACATTTCACTGGCAGAACCTGGTATTGGGGTTACACAAGAAAACCTTGATAAGTTAGAATCTGTTCAGTTGATTTTTCACAAAGTATTGAAGAAGCAGTTTTTGTTATACTTCATGAGTGATGGAAGAGTTTATAAAGTTGGAGAATCTGATGTTAATCTCAAATCATGGGAAGAATTGGAATATGTACTTTATCTTCTAAAAGTCAAAAACAGACATACTCATGATGTTGCTCAAGTTTTGAGAGAAAAGATGCTGAGATCTAAAGCTATGCTTGGAGGAGGAGTATCAAGTGTTTATATTCCAAAGTATAGGGATCATACTGGAAAGTTAGTGGAGATGAAGAGAAATAGTGCTAGATTTAGAACTGCACTTGGAATAAAAGTTTTGGAATTTAACTTGGAGTCAGACAAGTCTTATTTTATTCAGCTAGGAAATGATATGAGAAGAAACAGCATATATTCTCTAAGAGCTGCTATCTACCAAATGGGGGAGAGTGATTCAGAACTTAAAGAGCTAAAAGAGATTATGATGAATGAGCTAGAGAAGGCTGAAAGAAGGCTGCTGATTGATTATCTCAGAACAGTACCTGATATTGAAGAAGTCAAGTAAAGTCTGACTGTAAGTTTTTATGTTTTCTGTTCTAAGTTAAATTTAAACTCTGTTTTAAAATTAAACTCTGTTATATTTTAAACACTGCATTTGTTATATCTTTTGACATCATCAATTATCTGTTTAACTTGTACATTTTTATTATGCACAAGTTGGGGGAGATTGTTAGATATAATTGCTGACGTTTGTTCATCAGTGTTTAAGTACCAGGTACATATCAGAGTTTATCTAGAAGCTAGTCAGAGTTTGATAAAGTCTGACTGGATGATAGTTGACTTAGCTGTCGGTGCAAAGATAAAGATTCTAGAAGAAATATATTCTGAAGATGGAAAGAAGCAGAATATATTGATACAGCTAAGGAAACGGAATAGAAGACTGAAGCAATCCTTGATTGATATGAATTGTATAGCTAACATATAGGAATATCAATTAGAGATGGATTGTAAGTAGCTGTGTACTATATAAACACGGATAGGTTATCCCTAGAAGGGACGCGAACTTTGAATATATTATTCTTGTAACCTAGTAGCTCTTTGTGATTCATTAACATCACTAAGAGAGAAACTGTTAATATAATTACAGTTTGTTGATTTACAAACCTGTGTTCTTGATTGTTATTCTTATACATACTTGATTATATTGTGTATTCGGCCTAACAATGTAGGGGAGTCATCAATATTTGAGAGAATGTTGGCTTCATAAATGTTACCATGCCTGTAGCCAATCAGTGCAATCTTTCCTGTTTCTTTGCTGACTACTTCACAATGAGTGGAATAGAAGTTGACATGATAACCTCTGTCAGTGATTTGACTAATACTCAATAGGTTGTGTTTTAGTCATTTCACTAGAGCTACTTTTTCAATGATGACATTTCCAATTATTATATTGCCATATCCCAAAGTTTGTCCAATGTTGTTATCTCCATAAGACACAGTTGGGCCAGCTTTTTCCTCATATTCTGATAACAGGGCTTTGTTTCCAGTCATGTGCACAGAGCATCCACTATCCATGACTAACACATTTTTCCTTTTTCCCTGCAATCAGAATAGAAACACACTAATCAGAACATTTAGGAACCCATACTTGTTGGGTTCCTTTTCCATGCAATTTATTAATTTTAGCAACAGAAGACTTTCTGACTTTAGCAGTCCTGACAGGATTAACTCCATCAGGATTTGCTTTGTCAGCATCAGTATCAACAAAAGCATGCTTCACTATGACATTATCAATTCTACCAGACTTTGTACTATTATCAAACTTAGGCAATGGATCATAAAAATTATAGTACAAATCATGATAATCTTTACAAGTATAAATAGAATGCCATATACTACCACAATGAAAACAGGACTTCTGTGGTTTATAAAATACTGATCTACTCCTGACATCAGAAATAGGAATTTCAGTACTTTTCTTTAAACTCTTTTTACAATCAATTGCAAGATGATTAGAGTTACCACAGTTAAAACAACATTTTCTAGGTGCATTTGGGATATACTTATAACCATTCTCTTTATTGATCCCAATTTTACCATTCCTGTTTCTCTTAACAGTAGCTTCCTTCTTCCTATCTGTAACCTCACAGATTTTATCCTTAAGTTGTTTCTGAGACAGTAAACCTACATTCTTAGTAACTTTACTCAAGACAGGTTTAGACTTAATAACTTTGATATTTTGAACAGAAGTAGATCCCTTTTCAAATGTTGAATTGGAATCTTTACCAAAAACAAAATTAACAAGAGTAATCTTAGATTTGGTTTTGTCTATAACATGTCTATAGGTTTTTGCACTAACTGTCTCATCAACAATAATTTTCTCCTTAAGTTTCTTATCCTCATCTGACTTATACCCTAGACACTCTTTCCAATTCTTAGAGGTATTAATCTCATGAAATTGTCTACTAGAGTCTGTCCAGGTTCTGATTTTCTAATTAGCATACTCAAGTTCCTTTTCAAGAGCAGTACATTTAAGTTTCATCTCTAAGTACATGTGTTTAGCATTATCACATTCTATCTGTACTTTTTGCATAAGAGAAAATTCAGCTTCTAAATGCTCATTCATTTTCCTAAGTTCAGACATCTCAGATAAGATCCTAGTATTCTCAGCAGTTTGACTTCTAAAGCTAATATGCAATGACTTTAGAAAACGTCTTAACTCAGAAGCATTATCAGTATCAAAATCAAAGACAGTATTAAGTACCTTATCATCAGGAATAGCAGTATCATCAGTATTGGCCATTAGTGCATAGTTGACCACCTCAGTATCAGATTCTGAGGAAGAGTCCATCCAATCCTTGCTTGATGTAATGAGTGCCTTTGTCTTCTTGCACTCACTATCAAAGTGACCCATACCATTACACTTGTAGCATCTAACCTTTGACTTGTCAAATTTGCTACTCTTGCTGTCCTTTTTGATATTCTTGTCTTTGTTTGCATTGAAGGTCCTTTTCTGGAAGTTGCCTTGTCTCCTAGCCTTCCTGAACTTCATCTTTTTGAAGCTTCTGACTATCATAGAAACCATCTCTTCAATGTCTGAGTCAGAAGAGTCATCATCAGTATTGGCATCAGGATTGCCATTAGTATCTGATGAAGAGTCATCAGAATCTGACTCATCTATTCTTGATTTCCTTCTAGAGACCTCCACGGCCTTTCCTTTTGATTTAGCCTCTGCTTTCAAAGCAATAGATTTTGCCTTGCTACTTTTCTTATTCTTTCTCTGTTGAACTTCAAGATCATGAGTTCTTAACATTCCATAGACTTCATCAAGAGACACAGTGTTGAGATCATACTGATGTCTAATGATCGAGGTCTGAGTATCCCATTCTTCAGGTAAAGCTCTTAGAAACTTGGTGTTTGAATCTTCAGTTTCATACTCCTTGTCAACTAAAGATAAACTGTTCAGAAGTGTCAGAAATCTATCATATAAATCAGTTAGGCTCTCATCAGGTCTAGCATCGAATTGTTCATATTCTTGAATCAAAAGAGCCCTTCTGTTTTTCATGACAGATGCAGATCCCTGGCATTGAGTTTCCAAGGTATCCCAGATTTCTTTAGCAGACTTGCATGCAATCACTTTGTTGGACATGACAGCATCAAGACTACTGTGCAGGATGTTCTTTATCTTTGGTTCTCTGAGTACATGAGCTTTTTCTTCTGGAGTCCAGTCACTCTTGGCCTTGACCACATAATGTTCAGGTACAGTGTCTGTTCGTTCTACAATCCTTGTAGGAATATATGGTCCATCACGAATTCTGTCCAGATAGTCAGGATCCATAGCCTCCAGGTACATTAACATCTTTACCTTCCATGTTGGATATTCTGATTTCTTCAGGATGGGAATTTTCATGCTTTCATACTTTGTTGTCGACATCTTAGATCGTATCTGATTCAAATTAAATCAGTTTGCTCTGATACCAATTGTTGCCCAGTAATAAACCATTGTAGAAGGAGGGTTGAATACAATTGTATAAGATTCTCGACTTAATAAGATATGAATCACAAATATGAAAGAATGATAACAGCTTTATTAAATCTGATATAAAACTGTTACAAACTCTCTCAAGAAATTATGTGTTCTTGAGAGCTTCTAGATTACAAAAACTCTCTCAAGAAATTCTGATGTTCTTGAGAGCTTCTATTACAAAGATACTTGAGTGTTTCAATCTTCTAAATCGAAACCTAAACTGTGTTTATATACTACACAGCTTCTCTATCAATGATAAGTCCTAATCAATTACAAAGATTGAAACCTATCCTTAATCGATAGCTTCATTACTACAAACCAGGAACCGACAGAATAATCTTCCTTATTTAACTAGACTCCAAATATAACTCAAAGTAGGAATCCTGATCAGCTTCCAGTCCTGATGATCAATCCTGATCCCAGTCCTGATATTCATTCTGATCCTGACGACCATGCAATCCTGATGATGTCAGCAATCCTGATCAGTTGAAGTCTAGATCCTAACGATCATTGAATCCTGATCTAACATAACCCTATTCTCAAGAAATGTTATTTTCTTAGTTAGTTCATCCTGATTAACATGCACAAGTTTTAATTCTTTTACCTCCTTTTCAAGAGCTGTGTTCAAAAGAATTATTCTATCATTTTCTCTACATGCACATGAAACATTAGTACTAAGATGATAGATCATTTCAGTATCAGTAAACTTTACCTCTGACATGAATGATGATGAAGTGCTTGCCTCATTTGCCACTAAAGCTAGGTTTCCAATTTCACCTGCTTCTTCATCACTATCAATATCATCCCAACTCTTTCCTTCGGCAACATAAGCTTTCCCAATCTTATTCTTCTTGCTAGAATCAAATGAGTTCCTTCTCACTTGCTTTGGCTTTTTACATTCTGTAGCAAAGTGACCCAACTCATTACAATTGTAGCACCTGATTGTGCTTCTTTCCACTGTTCCAGTTTTATAGCCACCCCTTGTGCTATTTGTAGATGAAGAACCACCTCTCTGAAACCTGGGCTTGAACTTAAGATTGGGATTCCTTCTGAATCTGAATTTGCCAAACTTCCTCACTATCATTGCCAAGTCACCATCCTCCAACTGATCAAGTTCTTCCAAAGAATAGAAGTCACCACTAGATTGATCAATGGATGTTAATCCATATTTAGCATTAATAACATCCAAGATAAACTGGAAGGTTGAACAACCACTTCCAGTTTCTGTGGGACTTCTGTTGTCAATGCTGTAAGATCCGGGAAAATTACGTGTTATTATATGATATGAAATGAAATTTTAATTTCATATTAAGAGTTATTAAATGATTTATCTGTTTAAACGTGCTAAGTTATTCGTTAAATGATTGAATATGTGATATTGTGGTGCTATGTGAAATGTGTGGGGAATTTGAAATTATTTTGAAAAGGGTGTCATACTATTTTATTTTATTTTAATTATCGAAGAGAAAATTTGGATCGTTCTCAAATTATTCGGGGGATTGGTATATCGTTCGTACCAATATTTCATTCGTTAAAGTAGGAAGTATTCGAAAATATTCGCAATGAAGGTATTTTGGTTCGTATATTTTGAATTAAACGATACTTGTAGTTATCCGTACTTTATGGATGCTTATCGTCTCGTGAAACGTGTATTCTGCTTTATTAAAGATTTAAAGCGTTTATTTTGTTAAATTGTATTTAAAGCGATCTATCGGATCAGTATCGATCCAAAAATGTCGTTTGGGGTATTATTTTCCGTTTAATATAAAAAGGCAAATCGTACTTTGTTTTTCGTATAATCAAAGCTTAATTACAGTTAAAAATCTAAAAACCCCTGAAACGTGTTCTTCGTGTTCTTGAGAATCAAACTCAATTTTGAAGGCGTTATCGGATTCCGATTTCGATGTTCTTGTAACCAAATCGAATCTCTCATCATCCTCTACCTAAATCCACCATCAAAATTCATGTGGGTATGATTTTCTGATCTTTCCGATTTTTAATTATTTATTTATTTTCGAATTTTTATATTTAAATTGGGGGTTTCTTTATCATTGATTGTTCTTGATGATTGATAGCTTAATCGTGTTTTTTGTGTGATTTAGAGTGTAAGTATGATTTTTAATTTAAGTTTTGAGCCGGTAATCGAGTAGATCGGAAAATTGTATATGACCGGAGTTTGGTCGGGATTTTGATCGGCTAAGTGAACGTTGATAACATTTGTACCATTGAATAGATCGTCGAATAAGGAATCTGTTGGTATAAGAATCTTTGAGTTTGGTGTTAGTTTTGACCTCGCCGGAAAATCGCCGCCACCGCCGGTGACTTTCGTTTCTGGCGATTCTATACTGTTTTTGCATGTGTTTTATTGGGTTAAATGAAGTTGTGATGTTGCTACTGATTTCCTGAACAAATCCGTGTGTTTGGGTCGAGTTCGGGCATGGCCGGAGAAGTTTCCGGTGGCCGGACGCCGGCCGGAAACTGGGAAACCCAGTTTTCCGGTGGTGTTCTTCGCCAACCCGGAAACATTCTTCATGACCCGTTTCGTAACCCTAACCCGACCCGGTTTGATCTTAGAAACCCTAATCTATTTTCAGAAAAGTGTTTCTGGGTTTTTATTTTAAAAATAATTCAAAAATAGTTTTAAAAATTCTAAAAATCATATCTTTAATTTAAAAATACATTTTTATTATTCCGAAAATTTTATAAATTCTTAAATATTTATTTAAATTCGAAAATTGATTAAATTTAATTATTTTAATTATTTTTGATTAATAATTAATTTATTTAATTAATTGATTAATTCTTTTAATCAGTTAATTCTTAATAATTAATTATTAATTAGATTTAATTAATTAAAATTAAGTTTAATTATTTTCTAGCTTGGTTTATTTATTCAAAAATAGTTTGAGCATTTAAAGAGTGTCAATTAATTTTATTAATTGATTTATTTGCATTTAAAATACTTATATTGGATTTAAAAATCCGATTTTTTTTTGATTTAAAAATTGTTTGTGGCTTATTTAAATTCAAATAAGCTTTGTGTGATGTTTTAAAAATAGTTATAAGTGCTATATGATGTGTATGAGTTGTGTAATGTGTTTTATAGTCCGTATATGCCCGTACTAGGGCTAGTGTCTGAGTTTTAAATATCGTAAATTAGACCGGGCGTCCGATACGTAACCGGTCACTTGTTTAAATGTGTTATGTGAACAATGTGAATTATCTGTGTGAGTCATGCATGCGAATAAATTGTGTGGAGACTTGTTTGAGTAATTGGTTGTGTCTAATGTTATCACGAGGGGTAGATAGGATAGAAATTTGTCGGTTATGTTAGAAAGTGAGATTTACGAGGCCGTTGACTTGGATGTTGACTTTTTATAGTATGGGGATTGTCGTCAAGCAAGTTACGTGGATTACTTATGTGGTTGATTGCGATTGGTCTATCAGTTGAGATGTGGATGTTTATGCAACAGAGATATCGGTAAGATCGGTAAGTGCGTCGAAGTTAAGTTACGATCATTTATATAATATGAGGATTATACGTTGAAGACTAAGTACCGTCTCATGTTTGACTATCGAGGCTGGCACGTGGATTCGAAATGGTAAAAGCAGACTAGTGGTATTCGCAAGAGCGTTAAAGCAAAGAAGGACGGAAGTAGAGAATCGTGCGACAAGACAGAATAAGGAGGAAATCGTATTGTTTCAGCGTTACGAAATAGCTAAGGACCAGAGGCAAGTGTTTATACCCTTGCTTATTAATTAAGGGATATTATCTTGAATTATTAGTATGCATGTTGAATGCTTATTACTGAATTTTCAAATGTTGATTTCTTTGCATTGAATTGCAAGTATGTTATTTAATCTCGTAAATTGACGAGTACTCTTTTATACCTGTTGAGTTTAGATTCATATTTTCATATTGATTGGAAAGATATACTTATTATATTGAAAAGTCTAAAGAGATAATTATGGGCCGTATACTAAGGCTTTCTTTTAAAAGACATGATTTTAAAACATAAGGTTGGAATATTACCAACCCTAGATGAGCGGGAACTTGTGAACCCTATGAGGGAAAACTTATCCTGAAATTCCGAAGTGGTGTTGCTTGCCCTTCAAGTATTCCATTTTTCACCTTGCACTTATGCAAACCTTGTTATCCTTTCTTGTTAATGCGATCATCTGATCCATTCCCTGATTCAAATTCTAATATGTTGTGTATGAGTTGGTTTACTTCTTTCAAACGTGAGGCTTATCTGTTATAAGTATACGTTCGAAGGATCTAGACTAATTCTGTCAGAAGCCAGTAAACCCTTGTTTTTCTCTAACCATAAACTCACCTTGAATTTTCCTTAAACTTAAACTTGACTTCTTGTCACTTACCAAATTGGTGAACTTTGACTAATTCTTCCACAATGTGTTAAATCATACTGTTGAGGCCATCTAGAGCCTGTTCTTTGAACCCTACTCTATATTAATCTAATAAAATTTCTGTTGACATCCTAATGCCTGTTTCATATCAGACTCGATCTTATTGAGCATGTTATTGTTTATTCTTCATTGCTATTCCAGTTGTTGCATCGATCTTGTCAATGTTTATTATGTTGTTACTTGTGATACGTATTCCCCATTGTTGTGTCGATCTCGTCGATACTAGATTATATTGCTATTCCTTATTGATTCTTCATATTTAACTATCTCCTGGAACGTGAGTTTCCAGCAATTGTTGTATTAAGGTCGTCGATTCTTCCGACACCTGATTGTCGAAGTAAGGTTGTCAATTGTACTGACACCTGACGTATAAATAATATAGAATTGGAATGTTTTTAAAAATGGACCAATTATTGGTCGATGTAATTAAGGCCCAGATTGGCCTAGGATCCAGTAGAGGACTATGACATGAGCTAGTCCGGGGTTGATGCGTGGCTGGCCAGCAGCACAACCTTTGTATTTGATAATTGTTAAAAATCCAATTCTAATATGAATTTTCATTTCTAGGATGAGTTACATCCATATACTTTGTACTTGTGAGATATGACCTGATTCTCAGGTTTATTCGTTGCGTGAAGTTGTTGGTTTGTTGATTATTAATAGTGGTTTCAATCTTGCTGAAATCGCTTACTCTTAATACATTCGGATTCCAAATAGTCGAAATCCACTTCCTTGATTCCATTGGCAGTCGTGAGATATCTATCTTGTTGAGTTTTATTCATACCGCATATCCAGTCGGTACCATGTTGAAGTCTTGAAGTGCGTTCTTTATTTCTTAACCGAGCGTGTTGGCTCATTCTTGCCCCTTGATTATTCTAACCTTCCAGAGTTGTTGATTTCGGAAAATGTCGTGAATAGACCTGTTATCTTCAAATTAGTATTTTTGTACAAACTATGGTCTTGAAGACGTACGAGTTATATTTATTTCATATTTTCTACATACTATTGTAGTTATTGTTGATTCGGTCATCGTAACGACCTATATAAATCTTTTGTGTTTTAAAACTATTCGGTTGCGAGAAGCTAAATGAGATATTGTGATAAATTACCAAACTTACTTTGAAAATATTAGAGATTACAAATGTTTAAGCCATAGGCTTGTTTATTTGAAAATCCAAAGTTTATTTTGGAAACCTTTCGTATCATATTTAATAATACGCTTGCTGAGCAATTCATTCGCTCATACTTGTTTTATTTATATATATTTTAGCCTGCCGGAAAGAAGGTGTATTGGCGAGAGTTGTCCGCGTAGCTGATCAGAGATGGGGAAAGATATTAGCGTAAAGACGTTTTGATCCAGAGCAGTGGAGCTAGTGAGAGGTTTTGTATATAGATGTTTTCTATTGATTAATATATTGTATAAGATTAGTTACCTGGTATACTTCTTATCGAAGTTATACTAGTGTATTAGAATTTTGTAAAGAGAATGATTGTAAAGAGGAAAGTTGTTGTAATGAATTTGGATTCTTGTTTCTAGCACTATAACCTTTAAAGATTCTGGTAGAGTTGGGGTCACAGATATTATTATTATTGTGTTGATTTTATATTGAACAGGTTGTTTGGATTAAGAGTGCAGTGTGACGACCAAATCATTGACCCCGGATTTGGGGGCGTTACAGTTGGTATCAGAGCAAGGGTTATAGTAAAACTAGAAACGAGAGTGTGTGGGAGTGTATATAGTTATATAAGGAACGTCAGAGCTCATTTAGAGTTCGTATTGGACTATTGGATATAGTACCGCTGAGTGAGTTGAGATGGAGGTATTTGATTGAGATAGTTGTGCTGAAAGGGATAGAACTTCTTGCGTTTGTAGACGTCTATGGCGGAATCTTCGAGGACTATTACGAGTTGACGGCGACGTACGATATTGATAACCTTGCGACGTGGAGAAGAAGGGCTGAAATCGAATAACGAGCTATTGAAGGAGTCGACGGAGGAGTCATGTGTGAAGACCCTGGTAATACCCTCCCATCCTAAGGAAATATTTGACATTTCTATAAGCGAAACTTGTGTTGGTGAATATATTCCACCTTTTGACTTTGTACTTGATACTTTTGACCAACCATGTTTGCAATTGCATCAGAGGTTGTTGTGATATCTATTTCAAAATTTGTGAGGCCTGTTGAAAATATGCCATTCGAATTCCAACTCCTTCATTCTTCAGGGGTGGATAACTCTAGTCATGATGTAATACTATTTGTTGATACTTCCTTTCTGGTTGTTCTTCTTTTCTGAAATAACACCTTTGGAATCTGTTCAATTTCAATCCAAGGGGTGTATTTGAGATTTCTTATCGAAAGGCCCTGGTTGTCATTCTGACTCTAAATTTCTTTCATATTTCTCTACTCCAACTGAGGTAAACAACCCTATTTATAGGGGACACAAGGACTATCTGTCTATGTGATAGAAGTCTGACGGGACGCCGTCACTTGTGTGTTGTGAAATACAAGAAGGCTAATTACCTTTAGTACTGTCTTAATAGAGACACACAACATTGAGTTCATGTGATCAAATTGGTCTCTCAGTAATTCCTTCACTTCCAATAATGTTTGCTTTGGAATATACAGATTTGGTAACCCCAATTGTGGGACATTTGCTACGATATAGAATCTTTTCACTTCAAAATATCATGGATTTTTGTTATACCAAATAATCTGGGAGGTATGCCATTAGGGTGAACTGAAATTTACCCTACCATATTGAACGAAGAATTTGCGATTGAACTACTACAAGCGAAAGCGGATTGCGATGCGATTAGAATACTAGTAACATATAACGGAGCCAGTTGTTCTCTTTCTATCGATTAACGTTACGATGTGGAAAAGGTGAAGTTAGATAATTCAAGAGTTGATTGGAAATTGGGGAAAAAGGTGTAATTGTGCTGATGTTATCCTAGGTTGTGGAAAATGGACATAATAGATTTTTGTCTCAATGAGAAGAACTTTTAAGATTGGATGATAGGCTAATAATGGAGAATGAGTTAATCTTTGAGTATTTCAGGATTGTATGATATGGTTGCAAGTCTTTTGCTCACGATAGTTAAGGTAGATTTTACCAGTCAATGTGGATGTATAGAATGAGAATCAAGATAATGTCGAGTTGATCAAGCTGTTTGGGAAATGAGATGGAACCATGGAAAAGGTGTCATGAGTGTTACTGTGAAGATAGGAAAAGAAGATGAAGAGGTGTTAATAAGGATTTAAAGACAATGGATGAGGTAATGAAGGGTTGTTTTCAGCTGAAGAGTTAATTGGCATGAAAGGTATGTGATTGTTGAAAGCAGTTGTTAGATATATTGGAAATAGGTAGAGTTGACCCAAGAACGTGGATGGCTGATAGTATGAGTAGTAAAGGAGAGAATTGAGATGTAAATATCTTCGGTAAAAGGATTAGAAAGGATGAAGTTTTAAGGTTATGATAACAAGAGATTAATTAAAAGAAATGACGGACATAAGGATTCAACCAGGATTGATTAAAGAGAAAGGGCTACATAAAGGAAAGAGTTATGGAAATAGAAAAGGATTCAATTATAGGAGGGAACGAGAAAGTATAAAGAATAAGAAGGAAATGCAAGGATATATATGAGGGGTTTCAAAAGGGATACCAGTGTTGGTGAATATCTAAGTACTTGAGGTGTTGGAAAATGAAGACAAAATAACAGAGGTATAGTAGACGACTACAACTAAAGAGATTCCTGAATGGAGACGAAGACATGTTGAGATAAACTGTGGTATGGAGTTGCTAAGGCTTAGAGCTTATCGTGGTGTTATTTGGGTTATTATTGACCGATTAATGAGAGATAATGGTACGGCATGGAATGACGAGTTCAATTGTATTTGACAGAGATCCGCGACGTAATTGAAGAATTCAGACAGACTATGATTGTGTACTAAATTTTGAAGGTAATTGGGAGGATCGTTTACCGTTGATTAGATTCTCTTACGACAACAGTTACTATGACGATTTTGAAATGCTACCTTACGACGATTTATTGAGTGTTGGGAAAGTGCGTATAAGTTTGCTTGCCACCCCGTGAGTGGTATATTCATAGTGTATTTCGTAGAATATGAACCTATAGAGATCTAGTTAAATTGTTCTATGTTGAGTAACCGATTGAGATATTGAGTCAGTATGAGAGAGTGATGAGTAATAGAGGAGTCAAATTAGTATGAGTATGAGGAGAAATCCTAAGGTTGAAGAGTCAACCTAGGAATTTGAGAATGAGATGTTGGAAATTATCCACCTACGTTTGCGCGAGCTGATTCTGAGGACAGAATCCTGTTAAGGGGGGAAGGATGTAAGATCCGGGAAAATTACGTGTTATTATATGATATGAAATGAAATTTTAATTTCATATTAAGAGTTATTAAATGATTTATCTGTTTAAACGTGCTAAGTTATTCGTTAAATGATTGAATATGTGATATTGTGGTGCTATGTGAAATGTGTGGGGAATTTGAAATTATTTTGAAAAGGGTGTCATACTATTTTATTTTATTTTAATTATCGAAGAGAAAATTTGGATCGTTCTCAAATTATTCGGGGGATTGGTATATCGTTCGTACCAATATTTCATTCGTTAAAGTAGGAAGTATTCGAAAATATTCGCAATGAAGGTATTTTGGTTCGTATATTTTGAATTAAACGATACTTGTAGTTATCCGTACTTTATGGATGCTTATCGTCTCGTGAAACGTGTATTCTGCTTTATTAAAGATTTAAAGCGTTTATTTTGTTAAATTGTATTTAAAGCGATCTATCGGATCAGTATCGATCCAAAAATGTCGTTTGGGGTATTATTTTCCGTTTAATATAAAAAGGCAAATCGTACTTTGTTTTTCGTATAATCAAAGCTTAATTACAGTTAAAAATCTAAAAACCCCTGAAACGTGTTCTTCGTGTTCTTGAGAATCAAACTCAATTTTGAAGGCGTTATCGGATTCCGATTTCGATGTTCTTGTAACCAAATCGAATCTCTCATCATCCTCTACCTAAATCCACCATCAAAATTCATGTGGGTATGATTTTCTGATCTTTCCGATTTTTAATTATTTATTTATTTTCGAATTTTTATATTTAAATTGGGGGTTTCTTTATCATTGATTGTTCTTGATGATTGATAGCTTAATCGTGTTTTTTGTGTGATTTAGAGTGTAAGTATGATTTTTAATTTAAGTTTTGAGCCGGTAATCGAGTAGATCGGAAAATTGTATATGACCGGAGTTTGGTCGGGATTTTGATCGGCTAAGTGAACGTTGATAACATTTGTACCATTGAATAGATCGTCGAATAAGGAATCTGTTGGTATAAGAATCTTTGAGTTTGGTGTTAGTTTTGACCTCGCCGGAAAATCGCCGCCACCGCCGGTGACTTTCGTTTCTGGCGATTCTATACTGTTTTTGCATGTGTTTTATTGGGTTAAATGAAGTTGTGATGTTGCTACTGATTTCCTGAACAAATCTGTGTGTTTGGGTCGAGTTCGGGCATGGCCGGAGAAGTTTCCGGTGGCCGGACGCCGGCCGGAAACTGGGAAACCCAGTTTTCCGGTGGTGTTCTTCGCCAACCCGGAAACATTCTTCATGACCCGTTTCGTAACCCTAACCCGACCCGGTTTGATCTTAGAAACCCTAATCTATTTTCAGAAAAGTGTTTCTGGGTTTTTATTTTAAAAATAATTCAAAAATAGTTTTAAAAATTCTAAAAATCATATCTTTAATTTAAAAATACATTTTTATTATTCCGAAAATTTTATAAATTCTTAAATATTTATTTAAATTCGAAAATTGATTAAATTTAATTATTTTAATTATTTTTGATTAATAATTAATTTATTTAATTAATTGATTAATTCTTTTAATCAGTTAATTCTTAATAATTAATTATTAATTAGATTTAATTAATTAAAATTAAGTTTAATTATTTTCTAGCTTGGTTTATTTATTCAAAAATAGTTTGAGCATTTAAAGAGTGTCAATTAATTTTATTAATTGATTTATTTGCATTTAAAATACTTATATTGGATTTAAAAATCCGATTTTTTTTTGATTTAAAAATTGTTTGTGGCTTATTTAAATTCAAATAAGCTTTGTGTGATGTTTTAAAAATAGTTATAAGTGCTATATGATGTGTATGAGTTGTGTAATGTGTTTTATAGTCCGTATATGCCCGTACTAGGGCTAGTGTCTGAGTTTTAAATATCGTAAATTAGACCGGGCGTCCGATACGTAACCGGTCACTTGTTTAAATGTGTTATGTGAACAATGTGAATTATCTGTGTGAGTCATGCATGCGAATAAATTGTGTGGAGACTTGTTTGAGTAATTGGTTGTGTCTAATGTTATCACGAGGGGTAGATAGGATAGAAATTTGTCGGTTATGTTAGAAAGTGAGATTTACGAGGCCGTTGACTTGGATGTTGACTTTTTATAGTATGGGGATTGTCGTCAAGCAAGTTACGTGGATTACTTATGTGGTTGATTGCGATTGGTCTATCAGTTGAGATGTGGATGTTTATGCAACAGAGATATCGGTAAGATCGGTAAGTGCGTCGAAGTTAAGTTACGATCATTTATATAATATGAGGATTATACGTTGAAGACTAAGTACCGTCTCATGTTTGACTATCGAGGCTGGCACGTGGATTCGAAATGGTAAAAGCAGACTAGTGGTATTCGCAAGAGCGTTAAAGCAAAGAAGGACGGAAGTAGAGAATCGTGCGACAAGACAGAATAAGGAGGAAATCGTATTGTTTCAGCGTTACGAAATAGCTAAGGACCAGAGGCAAGTGTTTATACCCTTGCTTATTAATTAAGGGATATTATCTTGAATTATTAGTATGCATGTTGAATGCTTATTACTGAATTTTCAAATGTTGATTTCTTTGCATTGAATTGCAAGTATGTTATTTAATCTCGTAAATTGACGAGTACTCTTTTATACCTGTTGAGTTTAGATTCATATTTTCATATTGATTGGAAAGATATACTTATTATATTGAAAAGTCTAAAGAGATAATTATGGGCCGTATACTAAGGCTTTCTTTTAAAAGACATGATTTTAAAACATAAGGTTGGAATATTACCAACCCTAGATGAGCGGGAACTTGTGAACCCTATGAGGGAAAACTTATCCTGAAATTCCGAAGTGGTGTTGCTTGCCCTTCAAGTATTCCATTTTTCACCTTGCACTTATGCAAACCTTGTTATCCTTTCTTGTTAATGCGATCATCTGATCCATTCCCTGATTCAAATTCTAATATGTTGTGTATGAGTTGGTTTACTTCTTTCAAACGTGAGGCTTATCTGTTATAAGTATACGTTCGAAGGATCTAGACTAATTCTGTCAGAAGCCAGTAAACCCTTGTTTTTCTCTAACCATAAACTCACCTTGAATTTTCCTTAAACTTAAACTTGACTTCTTGTCACTTACCAAATTGGTGAACTTTGACTAATTCTTCCACAATGTGTTAAATCATACTGTTGAGGCCATCTAGAGCCTGTTCTTTGAACCCTACTCTATATTAATCTAATAAAATTTCTGTTGACATCCTAATGCCTGTTTCATATCAAACTCGATCTTATTGAGCATGTTATTGTTTATTCTTCATTGCTATTCCAGTTGTTGCATCGATCTTGTCAATGTTTATTATGTTGTTACTTGTGATACGTATTCCCCATTGTTGTGTCGATCTCGTCGATACTAGATTATATTGCTATTCCTTATTGATTCTTCATATTTAACTATCTCCTGGAACGTGAGTTTCCAGCAATTGTTGTATTAAGGTCGTCGATTCTTCCGACACCTGATTGTCGAAGTAAGGTTGTCAATTGTACTGACACCTGACGTATAAATAATATAGAATTGGAATGTTTTTAAAAATGGACCAATTATTGGTCGATGTAATTAAGGCCCAGATTGGCCTAGGATCCAGTAGAGGACTATGACATGAGCTAGTCCGGGGTTGATGCGTGGCTGGCCAGCAGCACAACCTTTGTATTTGATAATTGTTAAAAATCCAATTCTAATATGAATTTTCATTTCTAGGATGAGTTACATCCATATACTTTGTACTTGTGAGATATGACCTGATTCTCAGGTTTATTCGTTGCGTGAAGTTGTTGGTTTGTTGATTATTAATAGTGGTTTCAATCTTGCTGAAATCGCTTACTCTTAATACATTCGGATTCCAAATAGTCGAAATCCACTTCCTTGATTCCATTGGCAGTCGTGAGATATCTATCTTGTTGAGTTTTATTCATACCGCATATCCAGTCGGTACCATGTTGAAGTCTTGAAGTGCGTTCTTTATTTCTTAACCGAGCGTGTTGGCTCATTCTTGCCCCTTGATTATTCTAACCTTCCAGAGTTGTTGATTTCGGAAAATGTCGTGAATAGACCTGTTATCTTCAAATTAGTATTTTTGTACAAACTATGGTCTTGAAGACGTACGAGTTATATTTATTTCATATTTTCTACATACTATTGTAGTTATTGTTGATTCGGTCATCGTAACGACCTATATAAATCTTTTGTGTTTTAAAACTATTCGGTTGCGAGAAGCTAAATGAGATATTGTGATAAATTACCAAACTTACTTTGAAAATATTAGAGATTACAAATGTTTAAGCCATAGGCTTGTTTATTTGAAAATCCAAAGTTTATTTTGGAAACCTTTCGTATCATATTTAATAATACGCTTGCTGAGCAATTCATTCGCTCATACTTGTTTTATTTATATATATTTTAGCCTGCCGGAAAGAAGGTGTATTGGCGAGAGTTGTCCGCGTAGCTGATCAGAGATGGGGAAAGATATTAGCGTAAAGACGTTTTGATCCAGAGCAGTGGAGCTAGTGAGAGGTTTTGTATATAGATGTTTTCTATTGATTAATATATTGTATAAGATTAGTTACCTGGTATACTTCTTATCGAAGTTATACTAGTGTATTAGAATTTTGTAAAGAGAATGATTGTAAAGAGGAAAGTTGTTGTAATGAATTTGGATTCTTGTTTCTAGCACTATAACCTTTAAAGATTCTGGTAGAGTTGGGGTCACAGATATTATTATTATTGTGTTGATTTTATATTGAACAGGTTGTTTGGATTAAGAGTGCAGTGTGACGACCAAATCATTGACCCCGGATTTGGGGGCGTTACAAATGCAGTAGAAGTACTAACTATCTTTCCAGTTCCATAAATCTCCTTTTGCTGAATCTGCTCCAGCTCATAGGTCTTCAGAACACCATACAGTCTTTCCAAAGAAATCTCTCCAAGATCTCTTGCTTCTCTGATTGCAGATATTATGTGCTCCAAATGAGATGGAAGTGTCAGGAGGAACTTCTTGTTAATCTCCTTGATAGTATAGTGTTTTCCATTGAGATTCAGATCATTTATCAATCTGTTGTATCTCTCAAAAACCTCAGAGATACCTTCACCAGGGTTTGATCTGAAATACTCATATGAAGAGGTGAGAATTTCCAACCTATTCTCTCTGACTTCTTCGGTCCCCTCATTGATTATCTCTATTGTGACCCAAATGTGTTTAGCAGTAACACAGTTTAGAACATGATTATGCATGATAGGATCAAGACAATCAACCAGTATCAACTGTAAATAGGCATCCAGGGTAGCATCCTCTTTTTCATCAGTTGTGTAGTCCTTGGGATCCTTGGGGTACATCCTAGCAGTTCTAGTTATAACATTGTTCTCTATCTGCTCTTCCTCCACAATCATAGAAAGTTTAGGACCATTCTTCAGCACTCCAAGATATTTAACATTTGCCACTTGAAGAAACATGAGCATCTTCTTCTTCCACATAGGATAATGCTCCTTACTGAACATGGGAATCTTTACTGTACCAACTTTCTGAGTTGTAGACATTTTTGAGATTTTTAATGAATAATAAGAATTTCAGAGTTTAAGAAAAAATCACAAAAAAATGGATCTTTGATTAGTATATCAATCAAAAGGCTCTGATGCCAATTGTTAGGTCCTGATAAGTTTGTAGAAGGGGGGTTGTATACAAACTATACCGTTTAATCGAATTTGTTCGTTTAAAGATTAAACAAATTAAGAACAAATTATTGCGGAATAAAACTGAAACAATATTCAAGTTAAATATAACTTATATTAAACTTGAGGAGTGTTACAATTTGATCACAGATTACAAAGTTCTTGCTAAAACAAACCTAGAATAAATTCGACATGAATTTATCTATTTTTGTAATAAAAAGGATCGAATACTAAAAAGTAGTTCGATAGTAATTCTACGGATTATGATCCGCTAGATTGTCAAAGCAGTACAAGAGAATTACTTCTTATGAATTAAATGTTAAGAACAAACAAGAAATTACTTCTCTGGCAGAAATTGAGAGCTTTGCAGTTGAAGAAGTTAAGACAGAGTAAAGATATAATGTTTTTGTTCTTCTGTGTCTTTTGTAAATGTGTTCTCTTGTAATTGATATTGTCAACTGATCACACATGTATTTAATCAACTGCCTTGCCTTTTTCTTCACGCGCCAATTGATTTCTTCATAATTGTATTAGGAAGACTTGCGGGAAGACTAAGAAATGGCTTGGTAAGACAATCGGGAAGACAACCCTTTTGCCTTGGAAGACAATCGGGAAGACAACCTTTTTGCCTAGAAGACAATCGGGAAGGCTTATTTCTAAGTCTTCCTAGTTAAAAAACTAAGTCTTCCTAGTTCATATTTATTCTAATTTAAATAATTATCAAAATAAATTATGTATTAAATTAATTCTTTACAGAATTAATTTAATAAATAATTTACTTAATAGTGATAATTATTTATAAGAGAATAAATAGAATTTCATGTCTTCTCAATTAATTCTTGAACCACTAAAACTTAGATGAAGAAATAACATTTTTAGAACATTGACACTCAATGTACTGTCTGGTTCATGAGTGACTAACGACAATGTCTGTTCTTCATCTGTTTGACTTTAAGCAGTGATCCACTTCCATTTCCCTTTTTCTTGAACTCTGTAACCTGTATCTTTGCTGTCACCTCTTGAAATATCTGTCACATTAATAAATCCACTGAGCTTGAATAATTCACTGAGGCTTGATCAATAAATTGAACTTCTTTCAATGTAGAATTACTTCAAGTCTGTAGATGACTTTAATCTTCATTCTTTGACAGATATTATCTTCTGAGATTCCTGTGACATATGACTTTTATTATTTACTTATTACAACTTATTTTATGTTGAGTAGAATCCTCGGTGTTTACAAATAGGCCTATACATATGCCTTTCACTAAACGAATTAAAATCATGTTTTTATCGATTTTTTTGTAAATCTAATCGTACCGATGAAAATTTTATGCAAAAAATAAGTTGGTGTGCAAAATTTATAAATTTTACCCCTTAAGAATACATTTAATTTAACATGGTATTTAATATATCGTTTACAATATGAATGTAACGGCTTAGATTTTATTTCATTTTTTGATTTAAAATTGCATCATATACAAAATCAATTTCTATGTAATTTTGTGTACCCACTAATTTTTGCGTAGTATTTTAATTCGTACGGTTGGATTTTCGAAAAAAACTATTGAAAATATGGATGTGAGAACGCTTAGGTATAAAACTTTTATACCGTTGAATATGTTACATATATATGTCTTGATAGGGTTTATCTATTGTATTATTGCAATAGATTGCACAAAGAAGAGTGTGAGGATACCATTTTTTCTAATTTTTTTTAGTTCATTTCTATATTTAATAATAATTATATTGAATGTTTTCTTTTTATATAGTTTTATATATATAGTTTTTGTTAGGCTCAAGACATGTGTGAATACCACTATTAACAAGCCTACACTATGTGACTATGTCACACTACATGACCTAGTGATTTCTATCACTGGGATATAGTATAGGTCTCTAAATGTACTTGTCTTGTTCTCATGAACAATAGCTTTATCATGTATGCTCAGATCTATAATGAGCTTAGTAAAGTTTCTTGCATCTAGATTGTATATAGGCCATTGAATAATTGTCCTGGTAGAAGTTCAATAATGTTCATGCAGCAGGATAGAAATGAATAAGGCCATGAAGAAATAAGTTGCAGAAATTTGTCTAAGGCATTATATAGCAAAGTCAGAAGAAAGCTATGTCGTGAAGTCACCAATATCTATGTCGTGAAGTGCTACATCGCATAGTCCATTTTGGTCTATGTCGAGAAGTCCTCAAGACACATGTCGTGAAGTGTTTAAGTCAGCAAAGTCAAAGAAGCCTAGATCGTGAAGTCCTCAGAAGCCTTATGTCGCATAGTCATCAAAATGACCTATGTCGCATAGTCATCAAATGACCTATGTCGCATAGTCGTCAAATGACCTATGTCGCATAGTCGTCAAATGACCTATGTCGCATAGTCGTCAAATGACCTATGTCGCATAGTCGTCAAATGACTTATGTCGCATAGTCGTCAAATGACTTATGTCGCATAGTCATCAAATGACCTATGTCGCAAAGTCTTCAAAGGCTATATCGCGTAGTCCTCACAAGGGAGATCGCGAAGTCAGGAATGAAGTGGAGTTCACGATATCAACACTTAGCCGTTTATAACAAGACAAATCAAGGTACAGAATCAAGAATCAAAAGAGACAAATACTGAAGCATTTGTTCTGGCAAGGTGGTCCAAAGAACAGCTGGCAAATCTACAGCTAAACTTGGAGAGAAAGATAAGAGACAAGCAGCTACAGAAACGGGAAAGACTCCGAAAAGCAGGTGGTCCTTCCTGACACAGTTAACGTCTTATGGCAGGACAAGTTGGACTTTCAGCAAGGGGTAACTGTGTAAAAATAGGTGTGTGCACTAGTTTGTATAGGGCTTATATATATCATGCACATCCTATTGTTAGTTGTAAGAGAGATACACATAGTTATTTGCTAAGCTCTTTTCTCTGTAAGCAAGCAAGTACAAACTGTTCTTGTTTAGAAGCCAGAAATTCGATTATGAATTTCTTGGAAAGCTGTAGTATTTAATTTGCTTATACAAAGTAGATTAAAGTGATTGTGCGTGTTGTTTACTTTCTGTATATTACATAGCATAATCATATACAGTTTACATTTAGTTTCAAGAAAGCAAAAATCCATCAAACTATCCATTCACCCCCCCTCTGTCTAGTTTCTAGGTGATATTCATTCCTAACAGTTTTTGTGATTTTGGGAATTAATTAAAGTTATTCGATATCATTATCTCATAATCTTTTTAATTAATCATATTTAGAGAATTAAATTTCTTTATTTACATTCAAATTCATAGTAAAAATCAATAAATATATAAAAATCAATCATCTTCAGAATTCAATTAAACAAATGTTAATTTTTTTTCTTAACTAAGCTAAAATTGAAATCCCTTACTTAAATTCAAATTCACAGGAAAGACAATGATTATATAAAAAATCGATTATGTTTCCATGATTAACCTTTTATATTATAATGATGCACATGTACGCACTAAATGTTTTTTTATTATAAAGTCTAAGAATATTTAAGATATTTGTAATTTTTGTGATAATACAAATAGTTGAAGTTTGAAGCGGTGTTTAATCATTAAATTTTTATTATTGCTTAATTTAATATTTTTAATTTATATATATTTAGTGCAATGGGCGTCGGCCGAATAAAGTATGACACACATATTTTTAGTATTTTTATTTATATGTACTTATGCAACGGGCGTCGGCTCAAAAAATATGACACAAAATCGGCATATAAAGTCCCGAGATATTTAAGAAATTTGTAATTTTTGTGATAGTACGAATGATTGAAATTTGAAGTGGTGATTAATAACTAAATTTTATTAATTGTATTTGATAAAAAAAAAGTTGACATGTTAAAATAGGTAAACGTTTTTAAATAACTAAAAGCATTAAAATTAGTTTTAAAATAAATAGGCTCATAAACTAGTCCGGTAAATAGGTATTGGAAATGCCTTTTAATTAGAATAGTTAAATTTATTTTCAATATTATTATAACTTTTTAAAATAATTAGGTCATTAAAATAGGTTTAAAAATAAATAGGATTGTTACTCGAATCAAGTATATGGTATTAATTGAATTTTGTTAATAAAAAATAAGTTCATTTAGAAATTTTATTTATATGTCCATATGTGTATAAATATAGATATGTATTTGGTCTAAATATTATGAGTAACTAAGTAAAACAATATCGTATCAAAAAATAGATATTAAAATGTTTATATAAATAAAAAATAGATATTAATTTTTATATTATATCTTTATATATAAAAATAAAAACCCCCAGGAGCTCTCAGATCGTCCAAAAGCTATTTATCTATTGTTCTAGAGTTTCTGGAATTTCAATTCAATAAAATTAAATTTCCTTATTAAAATTCGAATTTATAGGATAAAAAATAGCAATTGCCTTTTAAATTTTTACTGATGGAGGAAACTAAATACACAATTTTTATATTCTTTCCTTTAAAATCTTTTATAATGAAGGAAAGTAAATATACTATTTTAATATTCAACATCTTTATCTTTTTATCTTATCAATTTTTATCTTCTTTCTCTTTTTATTTATCTTCTTCTTTATATATCTATATATATATAAGTAAACTCTCAGGAGCTCTCAGATCGTCCAAAAAATATTTATTTATTTTTCTACAGTTCCACAACTTTACTTCATTAAAAAAATTCATTATTTACATTCGAATTATTAGAGAAGACAATAGAAATAAAAAAGTCAATCCTATTATTGAATGTCATTTTTGTATATAGTTTTTGATATATTATTTTTCTGATGTTGTGAATTAATTAGAGTTATATTCAATACTATTATCTCATTAATTTTTTTATGAGAGACATGATAACTTTATAATTTTATATAATTGTTTCTGGATTAATCATGTTTAGAGAATTCAATTTCTTTATTTATATTCGAATTCATACTAAAAACAATAAATATATAAAAGTCAATCATGTTTAGAATTCAACTAAACAAATTTTTTTTTTCTTTTTCTGTAGAACTCCTCTATTTCTATTCAAGAAAATTAAATTTCCTTATTTAAATCCTATTTAGAATTTATTCTTTATTATATTTTTTATATCTTAAATTGTCTATAAAAATAAGGGCTGATTTGTTTTTCTCAAGTCACCATTTTGTGGATTTATTTGAGGAACTTTTGATAACGAGTATATTCGTGTTGATGCCGATTTTCGTCACGGACGGGGCATCATAATAAAGGGTATTCGTATAGAGCTTGTAGTAGATATTCATGGCCAACAGAAGAGATTAGGGTTTTTGATGAGTTTTAGACTGAGCTTGAGAGTTATTCTAAGAGAGGAGCTCTAGAATATCGGGTGTCGGATCGTCCCCCTCAAGGTGCCTACGTATCTCTATATTTATAGAGAATCAAGTCTACGTAATTCTATTAGGATCTACTACCTTTTCTGCGTAGAATTCTAGTTTGAACAATACTCCTATTCTTTAGGAGCAAGACATCTAGTTGTAGTGAATTTTCTCGTATACGATACTTCCCGTTATCGGGCTTATTTAATATGGGCCAATACCCATACGGGATCGGATTTATATCTTGTATCAACATGTCCCCAGTATTTATCGGAGGTTTCCTTCGGTGAATACTTAATTAAAGTATTTTTTTTCTTGATCTTGATTAAACAATATGTCAATCGGCAACACCTCGAATAATTATTGATGATGGTTAAATCAATTTAGGTGTTATTATTTTTTACATATTAATGGATTTGGTTTATCCCATAATCGAGTGATCGGGCTTTCTTTTGGTGTTGACTGGGCCCTGCAACACCTTATGTTTGCCATAACACATTTGGGCCTTAGATCTATTAGTAACAAATGTACCAATTTAAGGCTTGTTTTTAACTTGAGCAAACTTGGATTCGTCAATCCCCATATACCAAGCTATCGGGCTATGTATTTAGCTAGAGCCATGACTAACCAAACCGTCTTATGGTTTGATTAGTTAAGCCTGTGCTTTCGAGTCAAAAAATATTAAGTAGCTAACTTTTCTCGGAGCACGGATGAGAGGTCGTCTGTAAGCCACAAAGTTTGTCAAAAGACCTTGATTACCAGTTTCTCATCTTCTGGTTGCCAGCACCCGGCTTTTTATGTACCATCATAGCTCAAAGGCGGTTTTTCGATCCATATATTGGCATTATCCTGGCCCCGCAGTGATTGTCGCATTTAAATGAATGAGATGGATGACACAAATCACTGGTTTAGGTCGGATCAAATTTGGCCCACCCCGAGATCTTATCAACTGATCAGGAAGTTAAGATAGTCGAGATGAACCACATAGTATATATTACTTGACAATAAATAAAAAGCATAAAAAATAATACTTATCTTAAACTGTGTCCAAGATTCACTTGTACATGCCGATGTTTGATTTCATGAGGTTGTATTTCACTGCATAAATAATTGACTTGTACTATAGTTGTTGTAGAATGTCCCCAGCTTAGCATAATATTGTCGCAATGCTTGCGCGTTGATACGTGCAAACTCGATATTAGAGATATATGAGTGCAACGTATTTTCTGCTTAATCATAACAAGCATTGGAGTACTTTTGATTTTCTCCGATAACAAATTTCCAGTGTGTCTAATTGCTGCAAAGACTCAGCATGGCTTGTGATAATCTGAACCAACACCTACATAACTCCATAGTTGCTGACAGAATTGAGAATTATCTCTGTCACTGATGATTCGTCTGCCTCTCTTTGCAATGTTGTCACTTGATGTTGTTATGAAGTCATGATGTTGGGCTTGTAATGCTGCTTGGATCTCTTTACTTGTATTTAACCAGCAACTTGTAGCATACATGCACTAATAAGTGCAGCTGCTTGTCCTGATTTTTTTTTTAAAAAGAGACTTCAATATTCACTCCCATACAGTAACGTATACCTGCTTAGATATAGTTAGGTTTTGTGCTAATTCAAAGCTTGCAGGGAGTTTTTTGTTTACTTCCTTTTCCAAATATCTGCTGAAAGTTTTCTTCCTATTTATTGAAGCTTGATAACTCCAAAATTTTCAATTTCCTCATGATGATAATGAGAAGTAACAAATGAGTGCTATTTTTGCATCCTTAGTAGCAGCTACCTTCATGTTACTTTTTTCCTTGCTCTAAGTGCACTGCTCAGTAAAGTTGATTAGAGTTTTGGTCTATAGCTAAAATCTGAATTTTGGCCAAGTTACTCTTCCATTTTCACGAGCTGCTGGTTAATTTCAATTATTCCTGCAATTGAGATTCAAGCGATGTCATCTGTTTGCTTGGGCTTTTGTTGGTGTTTCTAGCCTTGTCTCTGATTCTCCAATTGAGTTGTACTAAGATACATTGCAACAAATCTCTTCTCTCATTGATACCATGTTTTCATGGACATTTAACTTTCCTTCTACCACTAATTTTTTTTGTAAGTCAAAATTTTCTTCTTTTTCGCTATCTTTTGCAGATTGAGTTCTTCTTTTGTATTATTTTTCCTGCTTTCCACACCCCAGTTCAATGAAGTTGAATATAGTTTTTTTTTTGCTCAACACAAATATGGTTTTGGCCAAGTTTTTCTTCCACTCTTATGGCGTTTCTTTCAAAGTAGGAGTTTCTTGTTGGAAAGTAACGTACTTAGATGACAAATAAATCGACCACAATTTGTATTCTTACAATCTTTCATGTTTGTTTGCTTCTTTTCCCAAACTTGAATAGCATCCCGATGCACTAGTATTTCAGAGTTTGACGCCCTTTTCAAGACATTGTCGCCTGATTCTTCAAAGCATCAAAAATTTCTTCTGGGGTCTTCTTCAATTGCCCCACAAGTCTCTTCGATATTTGACTCAGTTGTTGTAGAGGACTCATAAGCCAGATTACCCTTCTTCTGCAACCCAGTTTTGCTGACTCCATCTAATGGAGAACCAGAATTGCTGAGTGCAGCCTTTGTATATCAATTTGTTGCAACCACGTCACAATTTTTCCATATGTATTGCATACATTAGCAATTTTTCCATATGTATTGCATACATTAGCAATTTTTCCTTCACTTTCCTTCTTATTTTCAGTGCCAGCATCATCTTTCATCTTGCAGCCTGTTGTTTTCTTTCAAGTAATAGAATCAACTCCTGTTTCTTAATCAACCAGTTAGTATTGTTTACCTGACAGCAAGTTGGAGTCTACAACTAGCTTAGTATTTAGCTGAGCTCCTCGCTTTTATGTTTCACCAAGTCACAACTTTATTCAGTTTTCTCCACATTATTTATCCTCTCTTTGAATTACACAGACGATCTAAATTTTCCTTTCAACAGTAAGATTCCGCAGAGGTGGAGCACTGTTGATTTATCAAGTTTCTAGTACTTGTGACTAGCGTCAAAGTACTTTGAATATTTTTCGAATAACAAATTCAGCTACAAAGTCTGCAGAATGCTCATTGCAGCGTTAAATTTGTAAAAAAAAAAAAATCTTCCTTGTAAACTGCTAGTTGTGTTGAATTACTTTTCTGTGCAGTTGCATCGCAGTTATCAAAGATCGATGACTTTTCTTGCTATTTGCCGCTTCATATTTTTTAGCTCTAAGCTTCACTCTTGTGCTTCTTTCTTGAAAAGATGATTTATTCTTCATTGGTTCTGCCATAATGTATGTTTCAACATTAGTTTTATTGCAACATGTTGACTCACTTATGATAATAATAATAAGAAGTAACTTGTATGCACTCTTTTATCATTGCTTTTTAAACTAAATTCCTCTAATTTTTTTCGACCTCTGCTGTATATTTCTCTACAGCATTGCGTAGTAAATGCAAGCAGCAAAGTTTCAGCAAGCAGCTTCTGCTCCTCTCCTTCTCATTATCCAGTGCAAGGCATTGTATCTGTTTCTTCATTTGCTGACAAGCCTTTAGTTTGTTTATCTCTTTTGGAACTCTGCGCTGCTTTCGACTTTTTTTCAGTACAGATCAAATAACTTCAACATATTACAGCTGTTTTTTTTCCTTGCAGGACTCATCTGGTACAATCTTTTTAATTTTCCAAACTTCCCATGTAGCTTCAGGATCATGCTCCGATAAATTTCAACAATCTGCAAGATTTTTCTTCTCGGCCCATTTACTTGTTTTTCTCCATGATTTTGAAGCATTCTTAGTGCTCGCTTTTTCATTAAACTTGCATAGAACACTGTCACGTACTTGCAATTATCACCACCAACGATTGTGGTAGTCTTCCTTGTCACCCACAAATTAGTTACAGACATAATCTATTTCATCCAATTGCTAAATTGATTCGCCTGCTCCTTTTCTAGGAAAAATCATGTAGTGAACAAATTAATCTTCTTCCTCATATGAATTTATTTCGGGATATGGATGCGTCAAATTTCCTTCGCGCAATTTACTTGCAACTGGTGATGAGATTTTCCTCTTTTTTGGCCATAACTCTTGGATTCTTCAGGCCAACCTTTTATTCCTTCTCTTGCATTTTTTTTTCTGATTTCTGTTGTTTGCATGGTCCTTCAGCAAAATTGATGTTGTTGAAGTTGCAGCATCACGAGGTGTTCCGGATCTTTTTAAATCATTTGCACAAGCATGTCAAGTCGACAGCCTGGTTCAGGGGTAAGTTTGGGGCATTTGTAACATGAATTTTTCCACTCTCGTTGTTATTCTGTTGCTGGCTTTGCAGGCTCCGTGTACTTTGTCTTTTTTTACTAGTTCATGTGCACTTTAATTTGAAAAACACGAAACTTTCCAATTTGGTACTTCTGTTTTTTCTTCATCACAACGATTCTTCCTTGATTTGTCTTCCTTAAAGGACCTGTAATTCCCATAGATATGGGCTAGCCTAAAGCTTTTGGTTTTGTAAATTCCTTTTTCTTTTCAATTTGATAGAAGGAGACATTTGATTCCTGTTATAGGTCTTAACACAAAACCAAATTTGGCTAAGTTATTCTTCCGATTATATAAGCTGCTAGTTGAGAGACTATTAAGTTGACTCATTGCTTCAGTGACATTTGTTAAGATCACTCAAAATGAGAGTCCTGATTTTGTTGAGGCCTCCGTAGCTGTTGTTTGCCTATGTATTCAGACTCGTTATCCCTCTGTTTCTGTGTTATATGACATTTGTTATCTGCTTTGGTGTAGAGTTCATGTCTCTCTCTTGCTGCATTAGTTACTTCCAAGTGCGTACATAGCAGAATTTTAACCAGCTATTGCCTTGTTGCGGGAGATAAAACGCAGTCCTGCCCTTTTTCTTTGTATTAACACTAGATAACTTCAAGCTATGTCAGCTCCATCAAGTGTTTGCGGAGGGATCAGAAGGAGATATACATCCACCACGTTGCTTCTAGATATTTTATGAACATAAAACAAGTATAGAATTCATAAGATATAAATTTTAAACTAGATTTACTTGAATCATTAAATCTACAACAATATAACAAAAAATATATTATGTCTTATATTAGTAGATTTAAGTAACAGTAGATAACATGAGACAAAAATAAGATATCCATTAACAGGATCAAGCACTGTTATTTAATCAAATATGCATCAGGAGAGCTAAGACTTTAATCAAATGCTTTAGGAGAGCTAAGACTTAGCTTTTAATTTGATTCACCCGAGAGAAATCCAGCTTGACTCTTCTGGCCCGCCAATCCATTTACAAAAAATTTCTTCATGTTCATCTTTTAATCTCATAATAGCTTTTGAGGTTTGACAGGTGAATTAATCAATTAAACCACCATTTACACAAATTTGCTGAATTTTTGACCGCTTTTTTCCAATAATAATTTTGAGCAATTTTAATGGTCATCATTCGATAGTAATTTTCTCTACACGATTCCCAGAGACGGCGCCAAATGTTGATGCCGATTTTCGTCACAGACTGGGCATCATAATAAAGGGTATTCGTATAGAGCTTGTAGTAGATATTCATGGCCAACAGAGGAGATTAAGGTTTTTGAGGAGTTTTAGACTGAGCTTGAGAGTTATTCTAAGAGAGGAGCTCTAGAATATCGGGTGTCGGATCGTCCCCCTCAAGGTGCGTACGTATCTCTATATTTATAGAGAATCAAGTCTACGTAGTTCTATTAGGATCAACTACCTTTTCTGCGTAGAATTCTAGTTTGAACAATACTCCTATTCTTTAGGAGCAAGACATCTAGTTGTAGTGAATTTCCTCGTATACGATACTTCCCGTTATCGGGCTTATTTAATATGGGCTGATACCCATACGGGATCGGATTTATATCTTGTATCAACAATTCGTATACATTAATAACACTACATACTCATGATAAGAAGATAAACAACTAGAACTATTGTAATAGCCGCATGTAAGCATGTGACGATTAACATTACATACATATAGTTATACTTGATTTCTGTAGCTAATAATAATTTATTGAATGTCATCTTTGTATATAGTTTTTGATATTTGTTTTGTGAATTTAATAATTAATTAGAGTTATAACTTTCAAATTTTTATATATTTGTTTTTTAATTAATCATGTTTAGAAAATTCAATTTCTTTATTTACATTCAAATTCATACTAAATATAATAAATATATAAAAGTCAATCATCTTTAGAATTCAATTAAACAAATGTTAATTTTTTTTCTTAATTAAAATAAAATTGAATTCCCTTATTTACATTCAAATTCATAGGGAAGACAATGATTAGATAAAAATCAATTATGTATTCATGATTAACCTTTTATATCACAACGATGCACATGTACGTACCCAAAAAAATTATTGTAACGTCTAGGGATATTTAACAAATTTGTAATTTTTGTGATAATACGAATAGTTGAAGTTTGAAGCGGTGGTTAATACTTAAATTTTTATTATTGCTTATTTTTAGTATTTTCAATTTCTATGTAGTGCAACTAGTGTCGGCTCAAGAAAATATGACACAAAATTGGCATATAAAGTATATGGATATTTAAGAAATTTGTAATTTATGTGATAATACAAATGGTTGAAGTTTGTCGTGGTGGTTAATACTTAAATTTTTATCATTGCTTATTTTTAGTATTTTTAGTTTTTATGTATTTTGTGCATTGGTCGTTGTCTCAAGAAAATATGACATCGCATATAAAGTATAGAGATATTTAAGAATTGGTCGTGGGCTCAAGAAAATATGACACAAAATCGGCATATAAAGTACAACAATAATTAAGACATTTGTAATTTTTGTGACAATACTAATGGTTGAAGTTTGAAACGGTGGTTAATACTTAAATTTTTATTATTTAATATTTTTAGTAATTTTTATTTATATGTATTTAGTGCAACGGGCAGGGGCTGAAATAAATATGACACAAAATCTAACCGGTTGCAATCATCAACATCCCCCTTGCCTCAAGTTCAAGTCTCTCTCTTGTCCTTATCACAAGTAAGTTTCTTGAACTGCTTAAGCTTATTCTGTAAATGAATGTTTACCAGAAGGTGTAATGTGCTTTCTTCTCTTTGCGAAGTGGCTATAGTGTTTATGAATGTGGCTATAGTATTTATGCCTAGAATCCTTTGCTTAGGAGTGTATGCATGCCTCTAGCTTGTCCCTAGAACAGTCTTTGGGGTAACCTAAATGTATTTAGGAACCCCTCCTTTCCCCTGGCTTAGACGTTAGTGACTCCCCCGACCGATCCGCGAGCCCTCTGTACTCGGCTTTTTTGTTTTTCCTTTTCATCTTTTTTCAAAATCTTTTCCGAGTACACAGTTAATTTCTTCATTCCCCAATGCAGGAATTATGGATCGGTTGTCTTCCGATTCTGAGCAGTCTTCGGGATCCGTGTCCCCGGAGAGATCTCATGTCTTTAATGCCGGCGACTATCCCGTGACGAATCACCCCACACAACTTTCCAAGGATTGTGTGGCCAAGTTGGCGAAAGAACACGAGATTCCGAATGGAGCATGGCATACATATATGCCGAGGGCGACTGATCGAATATGGCACAATCCGCCCGTGCTGAAGGGCTATGGGACGGTATCTACAGGGGTCTCCGAAGCGGCCTTGAAGTCGGCTTTCGGGTCCCTATGCTTCCTTTAATAAAAAAGTTATTCGCCCAGATGGGAATTTCCATGGGTCAGATGGACCCGAACGGGTTTCTGCACATGAACGGCTTCCAATGCCGGTGCCTTGCCGCAAATGTCGACCCCGACCCCCCAATTATTTTGGCATCACCATGACTTCAGGAAAAATGGTAAGAGTAAGGGTTTTTACACCATCGCCCATCGAACCAACAGGGCGGAATGGGTGGAGACCAATTCAAATAACAAGGGAAGCCATGATAAATGGTGCTACATTTCGGGCCCGAAGATTGTGGTCGTGTCCCAATGGAGCGTGGTTGATCCTACCGTTCAGGTGGTGAAACCTACGTTGTCGGGCAGCGAAACGCACGAATATGAACGACTATGTCAGTTCAAAATGGACCGAATTCCTTTAGAGGATCTTCGGTACAAACAATGGCTCTTCGCCCTATGGGGTAATGGTAACATGCTCCGACCCCTACACTTTCTTTGTTTTCCTTTCTTTTTAGCAATAAATGTATCATCTAACTCCTTCGTGTTTTCTTTGCAGTGTCTTCTCGCCAGACGATTATCGAACGGAAGCATGCCAAGTTTGAGGCCGAACAGGCGGCCCAGGCGGGGGGTTCGTCAAGTGTTGCTCAGAAGGAAAGCGAGCAACGGGCTCCTGACCAATCCACTCCTTCTTTTCCTCGTCCCCATGCCGACCAGCCTGAGGGGACGCCTCTATCTCCTTCCTCCAGGAAGAGGGCGCGAAAAGGGGACGCCATCAAGACCTATGTCCCTCAATGGGCGGTGTTGGAGACAGATTCGGTCGCCACATCCGATCCAAAAGCGGTCAAGGAGATTGCTCCGGACTTGTGTCGGGCTTTAGTACTCCCGGCTGATCGCCCTGCGTACGATCATTTGAGCGTCACCGATGCCTGCGTCGAGCTTCTGGGATTGCTCTCTAAGGTATATGTAACCCTTTTATTTATTAATTTCTTGTTCCTTCAGTTTTTAACCGAATCTTATTTTCTTGTGGCAGGCTACCCCAATGGTTGTTGTCATCACTGACAAATTGAAGGATATGCAGAGCGGCTTCGCCCAATTCCAGGAGATGGAGTCTCAGGCTGTCAAAGCTGAGGAGGAGCTTCGCCTGGCCGGAGGGGACCTGGAGAGGTTGGAGGGCCAAGCCAAGGCGCTGACAGCTGATCGGGAAGCCCTTCTGAAGGATAATGACTCTCTCCGGGCTCGACTTACTAAGCGCAACCTTTCTCTAAAAGCCGCAAGGAAGCTGTCCCGAAAGGAGACCAAGTTGCAGCTCAATACTGAGGAGCGTTGTTATCCGATGGGTCACGGTGAGGTCGTGAGGAGGACCGCAGCCATGGGTTTGGATCATCTCCCATTGGTCGAGCCTGGCTTCGCCGACCCCGTGGGTCGCCCAGACGATGATGAGCTCCTAGTTGTTTCTTCTGGCGAAGATGAGGAGTTGTCAGAATAGGACTTCGCTTTTCAATTGTTGTAAAGTACTAAGCCTTCGGGCATTTAACTTTGTGGCCTTCGGGCTTTTTTGTAACATAACTGTCCCACATCGACGAAATTTGGGACTTCTGTTCAGTTTATAAGGCAAAGTACTACTACTAATTAGCACCAACAAATCATGATCTTTTGGGGGCCTGTGGTGGGCTAGTTGTTACCCAAGTTGGCTGCGTTTGGGCTAGTAGGCTTCGGCTTATTCAGACTCGAAATCGGGATTTGACCCGATTTTCAAAAAAGGCTCGGGATTTGACCCGGGTTGTCACATATGGTATCAGAGCCGACTCTCGAAAGCTTGTCGAGGCAAGTTGCCGGAGGTGGGGACACGAAGGCTGGTGGTATTATCCCACAATGGACAGAGGTCCGGAGGTGGGGACACAAAGCCAGCCGGTATTATCCCACAATGGCTAGGGAGGAACGATCCGGACCTATGAGATATCCATTCAGGCTTGACGAGGACGTCAAGAGTTTAAGTGGGGGAGTTTGTAACATCCCTGTCCCACATCGACGAAATTTGGGACTTCTGTTCAGTTTATAAGGCAAAGTACTACTACTAATTAGCACCAACAAATCATGATCTTTTGGGGGCCTGTGGTGGGCTAGTTGTTACCCAAGTTGGCTGCGTTTGGGCTAGTAGGCTTCGGCTTATTCGGACTCGAAATCGGGATTTGACCCGATTTTCAAAAAAGGCTCGGGATTTGACCCGGGTTGTCACATACGATTTCGAGTCCGAATAAGCCGAAGCCTACTAGCCTAAACGCAGCCAACTTGGGTAACAACTAGCCCACCACAGGCCCCCAAAAGATCATGATTTGTTGGTGCTAATTAGTAGTAGTACTTTGCCTTATAAACTGAACAGAAGTCCCAAATTTCGTCGATGTGGGACAGGGATGTTACAAACTCCCCCACTTAAACTCTTGACGTCCTCGTCAAGCCTGAATGGATATCTCATAGGTCCGGATCGTTCCTCCCTAGCCATTGTGGGATAATACCGGCTGGCTTCGTGTCCCCACCTCCGGACCTCTGTCCATTGTGGGATAATACCACCAGCCTTCGTGTCCCCACCTCCGGCAACTTGCCTCGACAAGCTTTCGAGAGTCGGCTCTGATACCATAAGTGACAACCCGGGTCAAATCCCGAGCCTTTTTTGAAAATCGGGTCAAATCCCGATTTCGAGTCCGAATAAGCCGAAGCCTACTAGCCCAAACGCAGCCAACTTGGGTAACAACTAGCCCACCACAGGCCCCCAAAAGATCATGATTTGTTGGTGCTAATTAGTAGTAGTACTTTGCCTTATAAACTGAACAGAAGTCCCAAATTTCGTCGATGTGGGACAGGGATGTTACATTTTTCCTTTTAATGCATTTTCAATTTATTTTAAATGTCCTGGTTATTTATTTATGTCTCTTCGGCTTCTAACTTTTGCCTTTAACATAATCAAAATAGTTCTCGACTTTAAATTCGCCTTAACATAATTTGAATGAATTTATGTTTCTTCGGCCTCGAATTTCACCATAGCATAAGTAAACGAATTTAATGTTTCTTCGGCTTCGAATTTTGCCTTAACATAATTAATCGAATTTATGTTTCTCCGGCTTCGAATTTTGCCTTAATATAATTGAATGAATTTAATGTTTCTTCGGCTTCGAATTTTGCCTTTAACATAATTAATCGAACTTATGTTTCTTCGGCTTCGAATTTTGCCTTAACATAATTAAACGAATTTATGTTTCTTCGGCTTCGAATTTTGCCTTAATATAATTGAATGAATTTCATGTTTCTTCGGCTTCGAATTTTGCCTTTAACATAATTAATCGAACTTATGTTTCTTCGGCTTCGAATTTTGCCTTAACATAATTCAACGAATTTATGTTTCTTCGGCGTCAAATTTCGCCTTAACATAATTAATCGAATTTATGTTTCTTCGGCTTTGGGGCTCGCCTTAACATAATTAGACTAATTTATGTATCTTTGGCTTTAGTTTCGCCTTAACATAATTAACACGATTAGACTAATTTATGTATCTTCGGCTTTAATTTCGCCTTAACATAATTAACATCATTAAACTAATTTATGTATCTTCGGATTTGAGTTTCGCCTTAACATAATTAAAAAAATTTATGTATCTTCGACTTTAATTTCGCCTTAACATAATTAAAATAATTTATGTATATTCGGCTTTGATTTCGCCTTAACATAATCTGGATTCCCTAAACATGGATGAATTCGGGCATCCCGGTTTAATCGGTCGCCCAATTTATGAAATGTTTGTTTTTGAGAAAGGTCTTGTAACGTTTATCTTATTTGATCGTCCCTAGATAAATGTCTGACTTGAAACATAAAAAGTTGACACAGCAAGCATATATTTTTATTGATAAACTAGTTCGATTATACATGCTTTTTCGGGTGAATGAAGATACAACATAAAATAAGGACTTGGGGAGCAAACACCTTGTAGTTGCCGACGTTCTTCTAAGTCGAGCGAAGCTTACTAGTAGTACCTACGTAGTCGCGAGGCGTGCCAGGTGTTTTTGATCGGGTCGCCGGACAAGGTTGTCAATTTGTAGGTTCCTGGTCGAATAACCTCAATCACCTTATACGGGCCTTCCCAGTTGGGCATTAATTTTCCTTGTTTTGTTGGCATGGAGCTAGCCAATTCTCGCAACACCAAATCTCCAACCATTAATGTTCTTTTCTTCACCCCGGCGTCGTAGTATTGGGCTGCTTGGAGCTGATACTTCAAGTTCCTTAGGTGGGCCGTCTCTCTTTCTTCCGCCAGCAGATCCACGTTTGCCCGAAGGCCGAATTCATTTGATTCCACATTAAACACTTATGTTCGGTAGGAGTCCAGACCGACTTCTACAGGGACTAGGGCATCCGTTCCAAATGCCAACTTGAAAGGTGTTTCCCCTGTAGACGATCGTGGGGTTGTTCGGTACGCCCACAAGACCCAAGATAATTCTTCGGCCCAAAGTCCTTTGGCATCTCCCAGTCGCTTCTTTATCCCGTCGAAGATGATCTTGTTTGCGGCTTCGATTGCTCCATTTCCCTGAGGGTGACCGACCGAGCTGAACTTTTGTTGTATTCCAAAGTGGGTCAAGAACTTCCGAAATTTGTTCCCGATGAATTGTGTCCCGTTATCAGATACGCACACCTTCGGAATTCCGAACCTGAGTATGACTTGCTCCAACATGAATTTCTTTGCTGCTTCTCGGTTATGGTCGCCAGTGGCCTTGCTTCTACCCACTTAGTCATATAGTCGATCGCCACAATGCAATACTTAGCTTGCTTAGTGCTCTTGGGTAGAATCCCCACGATATCCACGACCCACGTGGTGAAAGGAATTGGACTCAGAACCGATGTCATTTCTTCGAGTGGTTGCTTCGGAATGGTGCTGAATAGCTGGCACTGTCGACACTTTTTTGCATAATCAACTGCATTTGCTCGCAAAGTCGGCCAATAGAACCCTTGCCTGAGAATTTTAAAGGCAAGTGACCGACCGGCAAGATGTTCCCCACATATTCCTTCGTGGACAGTTTCCAAAGCCAATTGTTTCTCTTCGGGGTTCAAACATCTAAGGAGAGGTTCCGTCGCCGACCTCCTATACAGCTTATTCCCGATGATTGTGTAGCTTGCTGCTCTGTACTTCACCTTTTGAGCTTCCTTCCGGTCTAGGGGCAAGGTACCTTTTTCCAGGTAGGCCCTGATCAGAGTCATCCAGTTTATGCCTTGGTGGATCTCCATGCATTGTTGCTTGTCAATTGAAGGAATTTTTACTTCAGTCAAGTAGATGGAACCTGTGAGATTGTGGGTTTCTGCCGAAGCCAATCTGGATAGTGCATCGGCTCGGCTATTGTCCTCTCTCCCAACTTGACTCAACTCGAAGGATTCAAATGAGACTGATAGGTCATGTACCTTCGTGGCGTAGGCCTTGATTCGGGGTTCCCTCTGTTCGTATTCCCCTGAAAAATGCTTCACCACTAACATAGAATCACTGAATGCTCTTAAGTTTCTTACCTAAAGATTCTTGGCTAGGTTTAATCCTGCTAGCAATGCTTCATATTCGGCATCGTTATTGGTTAGCGGAAAAGTGAACCTTATCGCCTGGCAGATCTCGAAGCCATCTGGGCTGGACAGAATTAGCCCGGCCCCACATTTTGAACCTGCGACCGACCCATCTACAAACAACTTCCACTTGCCGGGTGATTGAATTAACTGTTCTTCGGGAGCCAGGTTCTTCGGTTCGAAAAAAGAGCATTCGACCATGAAGTCCACCAATGCTTGTGCCTTGATAGAGGTCCTGGGGATATACTCCAAATCATACTCCCCCAACTCGATGGACCACGCTACTACCCTTCCGGACGCCTCCGGCCTTGTTAAAATCTTCTTGAGGGGTTGATCGGTTATGATTTGCACTGTTCGCCCCTGGAAGTAACGACGCAGCTTTCAGGTCGCCATTACTAGACCATATGCGAACTTTTCTGCATTTGGATACCTTGTTTCTGCATCTTTCAACATGTGCGACACATAGAACACCAGGTGTTGACAACTTTCATGCTCTTTTACTAACACCGCTCCCAGCGTTCAGTCGTTCACCGCCAAGTACAGCTGTAACGTTTCCTTCAGATCTGGTCTCATCAAGAGGGGCGCCTTGGTGAGATATTCTTTCACTTCCTCAAATGCTTGCTGACACTTGGGCCCCCATTCAAAATTCTTCGATCCCTGAAGTGCTTCAAAGAAAGGCAGAGCTTTTTCCGCTGATCGGGAAATGAATCTACGCAGGGCGGCCATTCATCCGGTCAGCTTTTGCACATCCCGAACTGTCTTCGACTGCTCCATGTCAATTACGGCTTGTATCTTTTCTGGGTTCGCCTCAATCCCTCGGGCGCTAACCATGTACCCCAAGAACTTTCCACTGGACACTCCGAATGTGCATTTGTTCGGATTAATCTTCATATTGTGCTTCCTCAGTGTTTCGAAACATTCTTTGAGGTCTTCCATGTGATCTTCGAATTGTGACTTGACGATCATGTCGTCCACATAGCATTCCATGTTCCTGCCAATTTGCTTATGAAAAATCCTGTTGACCACTCTCTGGAATGTGGCTCCCGCATTCTTCAGGCCGAAAGGCATTTTGATGTAGGCATATGTCCCTTTCGGAGTGATGAATGTTGTCTTCATAATATCCTCGGCATTCATTGCTATCTGATGATATCCTGAAAAAGCATCCAAAAAACTAAGTACCTGGTATCCTGCGGTAGCATCTGTCAGCTGGTCGATGCTAGGTAGCGGGTAGTGGTCCTTCAGACAAGCTTTGTTTAAGTCGGTGTAATCCACACACATTCGCCATTTGTTGTTGGCCTTCTTTATTACCACTATGTTGGCTAACCAATTAGGGTACTCAATTTCTTCGATGAACTTTGCTTCCAACAACTTTTCCACCTCGACCTCGATAATTTTCTGTCTTTCGATGGCGAAAGTCCTTTTCCTCTGTTTCACTGGTTTGGCATCGGGCTTAACATTGAGACAATGCTTCGCCGTCTTTGGATCTAACCCAGGCATATCCTCGGGCCCCCATGCGAAGACATCATGGTATTGTCTGACCACTTCAATCACTTTCTTTTTTAGGTCGGGTTCCATATTTTTTCCGATCCGAACCATTTTTCCTGAACAACCTGCATACAGTTCTACTTCTTCGGTTTCCACCGCCGGTTCGACGATCAGACTGGATAGGTCGGCCCCAATTTTTTCCAACTCAATGTTCATGGTTTGGCGGCCTCCACTAGATTCGCCTTCAGCTCTCTTCCTTTTGCCGCCTTCGGTCAGTTAGAAATCCTGATCTTTCTCCAGATCTTCCAGCATTATGATTCGGGAAGTCTTTTGGTCGCCTCTCATCTCACCGATGCCATGCTCGGTCGGGAATTTTAGCTTGAGATGAGGAATTGAGGCCAACGCCTGGAAGGATGTAAGAGCTGGCCTTCCAAGGATTGCATTGTAGGGGCTTTCCACCCGAACCACATAGAATTTAACCTGTTTTTCCACAGTGTATGGAGCTTTACCTAAAAGAACAGATAAAGTAATGGTACCTTCGATGGGGACTGGCTGATTGCCAAAACCATACAAGGGGCTTCGTGGCATGGCTCCAACTATTCACCTCCAAGATTCATTTTGCTATAAGTCCGATGATATAGAATGTTCACCGAACTCCCCCCATCCACTAGTACCTTCCAAATTTTGTTTTGCCCGATCACTGGATTGACGATCAAAGGGTCTTCGTGGGGGTTAAATCACATCTTCATAGTCATCCTCGGTGAACATGATCGGCATCGCCTGCTTGGCTGACTAAAACTGGTACAAATTGTATACCTGCTTTGCATAACTTTTCTTCACCGTTTTAATGTCCCGACCCAAGGTGCTTCCTTCGGAGATAGTCTTCACTTCGCCTCTATACCTCTCGCCTTCCTCGGGTTCCTTCCGTTTGTCTTCCTTCGGGGCTAGTTTATCCCTCGGGTCTTTGACAAACTTGTTTAGTTCTCTGTCCTTTATCATCTTCTCGATCAACTTCTTCATATGGTAACACTCATCGGTATTGTGGCCCTTGTCCTGATGGTAGTCACAGTACTTGTTACCATTCTTTTTGTAGTCGGGCATCTTCATTCGGGTTGGGCGAACGAATCCAGGCTTTCCTTTTATTTCATGGAGAATTTTCGAGATTGGTGCGTTCAAAGGGGTGTACGATGTGCTATCTCTATCTCTTCTTCGTTCGGCTCCTTTATCTCGGCCCTTTGTTTCGTCTCGCCTGTCCTAATATCTTCGGCCAGACTCGTACCTGTCATGCCCTTTCTTCCATCGGTCTTCTCTTCTATTCTCCTTGTATCCCCCAATAGATTCCATCTTCCTTCGGATGCTTTCTCCCCTCAAGTATATATCATTCAAAGATTTAGGAGGAATATCATAAAGAGAGGATCAGAGCTTTTTACCTTTAACAGGCTCCAATCCTGCTGATAAGAATCCAGCGGCCTTCACCTTGTCCAAGTTTGTCACCATACCGGCTTCCTCCTTAAACTTGGCCAGATAATCTCCCAATTCTTCGTTCGACCTTTGTCGGCAGTGAATCAAAGCCTCAGTATCCTTCTCTCTTCGGCACATTTGTGAATAGTGCCTCAAAAATTTCCTTTTTAGCTGGTCGTACGATCAGATTGATCTCGGTTTCATCGACCTGTACCACATGGTGGCTGCGCCCTTCAAGTACGTTTTGAACATCTTACACAACATGATGTCGCAGTGTCCCATTCTAGTCATAAGGGATTCATATTTCTCGCAGTGATCTTCAGGATCACCTTTCCCGTTGAACTCATTCATCTTCGGGAATTGTCCTCCCGAGGGAGGTCTATACTGCTCAATCTCCTCAGATACGACCGGCTCATGACTAACTCTGCGGTCGCCAAACATTGCCTTCTCCATTCGACTCAATCTATCCTTCATACGAGGATCCCCTTCATCGTCGGTGTCCGAATGGACCGTGATTTTTGAACGGATCCTTCAGGGGTGTGATTCAGAGTCCGAAGACCCATCTTCATCATTATGCACCCTATTTTCTCTCCTGTGACTGGACACTAACAGTGTCTGTTGGCCAGTCTCCACTGCGCCCTGAAGAGCCTTTTCTTCGGCGTCCAATTCAGCCCTTCGTCGCTTAATAGCCTCCAATTTGGCGAGATCCTCCTCCCTTTTCTTCGCTCTAGCCTGAAATTCTGCCTCCAATCTTTCTTTCTCCCTTTGCTTTCCGCTCTTCGCCGCAGTTTCCTCACGCCATTTGAGAATCATGGCTTTCTGCTCTTCAGGAGTAGGCATTGGACCTTCTTCCAGCTCAGCATCGAAATTAAGGACTCGGTTTATCGGAGGTGTAGTCGTAGAAGTCCCTTGGAGATGAGTTTCAGTAAAACCCAGTGCCCTATCATCAACGGTATCAATTGCCATCGTTTTCCGTTTGGTGTTACAAGCTTATTTGCACGTTCCCATAGACGGCGCCAAATGTTGGAACCAGATTTATGGCGGTTCGGACTCCGAATGATCCTTCGGGTTCACCTGCAAGATGAGAAGAATGTGAGGGGTTTGGCCCCCGATTCACCTCCGGTGTGAGAGTAAGTTAAAAGGTTCCGGTGAGTTTTTATTGAACGTGCAAGTGCTTGTAAGTATAAAATAAGTATTAACCTCTAACGAAACCTGATGTGAGCTTTTATAAGCATGGTTTGTAACGGTCGCTCGGAATTCTCGGGGTTACTCGCCCACGCACGTTGTCCGGTTCCTTCGCCTAGAAAGTCGGAAGACTGGGTCTTCCCACAACGGTCGTGCGTTAGTGGACTGAAGGTAAAAGGCATGTCTTGCCCAATGGGCCTATTCGGACTTTTACTTCGGCCCAGTTACTATTCGGCCCAATTACTGTTGGTCCCCCAACACTTATTAAAGACAAGTTGGCTTCTATTTTAAATATTAAAAATTGAAATTTTCTTTTTTACCTCATAAATTGTTAGAAAAGGTAATACTTATCAAAGTCAAATATCTCTTTTAGCTCTTAAATTATAGAAAAGGTAATACTTTTTCTAGAACTCTATTTTAAATTAGAATTTTGAATTTCCTTTTATAACGTCTATACATCTTTATCTTCTTTATCTTTATATATATAAGGGAAAACCCCAGGAGCTCCAGAATCGCTCTATTGATATTTATCTAATTTTCTAGAGCTCCTTTATTTTAAAAAAATTATTAATTAAAACTTCCTTATTTAAGCCCTATTTTTAGGGGGAAAATAAAGCAAAACTTTTTAACAATTGTATAAAAAAACAAAGCTTCCTTCTTTAAGTCCTATTATTTTTGAAAAAAAAAATCAAAACCTTTTTTTAAATTTAAAATTGTATAAAAGAAACAATTGTATAAAAGGTAAGTCTACCTCTAATCGAAATCTTCAATATCCGGATTATATTTATGCATGAATAATAAAGCAGGGTTCCATCGATTCGCGGCTTTAATTTGTATCATCCATGGGTATTTTGTTTTTTTTTTCTTGCTAAAGATCAATAATTTATTATTTTATTTATAAGAATGCAAAAGAAAGTGGGAAGAGAGAGTGTGTAATTATGAATATATTATATAAACATAGTTAAGACTGGAATTTGACACTTAAAATTAAGGCCGTTAGTGATTTTAAGAGCCACGAGTCCCTCGAAGCAACATTTTAGTCCCTTAGAGATGCTCTAATATGTGTTTCTATTCTCATTCCTAAATTTTATCACCTCTGTTTATTAACATTTTTCTTCTCCCTCCTCAAAAATTGAGTTAAGAAAAATTGAGTTAAGAGCCAAAACAAAAAGTTTGTTAGAGATGATCTAATACGTGTTTCTATTCTAATTCCTAAATTTGTATATAATTTGTATAATGTTTGTGTTTAGTAATTATTATGATATATTAAAGATATTTGTTTCTCAAATTTTTTTTCTTAACTAATCTAAATTCAACGGTTTAAGAAAAAATACCTTAAAGCCGCCAATTGTCAGAAAAATATTTATCTATTTTCCTATAATTTCTCTCTTTCGATCCAATAAAATTAAATTTTACTCTATATATACGAATTCGTAGGAAAGATAAAAAAAATATATAAAAGTCAATCCTATTTAGAATTTAATTAAAAAATATCATATTCTTTCTCAACGAACTTAAATCCTATGTAAATTTTAAGTTCAATATATCTATATAATTTAATATTTCAAATCTATAGGAAAGACATATAATCAAAAACTTAATTTAACATATTTGTTGCAGGAAAAAATTTGATTTTATGTAAAAGGATAATTCGAATTGAATATTCTCTAAGGATAGTTAAGAACTTTTTTTTATGATAATATAAATGATCAAAGTTTCAGACAAAATTTAGTACTTAAATTTGAAAATAATATATATATATTACAAAGATCACAATATGGACAAAATTTCATGATTAATATCTATATTACATTTTTTAATATTACATTTGAGAATATTGATGAAAATAATACCTTCTTTTGAGAATTTTAATACTAAAATTTGAAATAGTGGTTATTTTTATTATTGCGCATAATTAGAATTTTTCGTATACATATATTTATTACTGTGGGTGTTTGAAGAAAACGTGAAAAATAATCGATATGAAACAAAAAACAAATATGTAAATAGTTTCTTTTTTACTACACGTATGTAATTTGTATAATATTGTGTTTAATAAATTATATGATATATTATTTTTTTTTTCATTTTTTACTTATATAAGCTATGTTTGAAGTTTCAGAAATAATATTATAAGGTCGTTGCGAAACGCGGCTTAGTCGACTAGTATTTATATAAACGGAAAGACGGGATTGGTGAGGTGACGGCTCTCAAATCGTTTCGATCTATATTTTTAATTTTATCAAATTTTTGAATTAATAATATTAAAGATTAGAAAAATCTCATTTGCCTTTTAAATCTTTACTAATGAGGGAAACAAAATCTACAGTTTTAATATTCTTGCTTTTAAAATCTTTATTAATGTAAATATCACGGGCAGTTCTATTTAAAAAAATAAAATAATAATATTATAATTACTAATAACTAATCGATTATTGTTTTTTCAAAATGTATATTAGTTTTTATATTCTATAACTAATATTTTTTCTAGCTAAAACCTCAAAAATATCACAGACTATTTCATTTAGTATAAAATTATACGCCCGAAGCAATCCCAAGGACAAATTGGTTATTTCACCCCATAGTAAGGGTAACACATGATAACGCGAAAGAGGGAAGGGAGATAAGGCAGGCAATTAGTAATATATTTTATTTCTGTTTTGTCCAGGAGAGCAAGGACCTCTCGAATGTCCTGTGTATCTTTTCCATTTTGAAGTATTGTAATTCAGGAGTTAAGTGCAAGAGTAACGTTATTGATTTTCAGAATAGTTACTTGTTTTGATTATTGTCTGTTGGATTAAGTAGACAGCGAGAACATTTCTGGTATTGCCCCTAATGGCATAATTCTAGAAATTAATGCCCAAAACGACACATTATGAAAAAATGATCCTAATTATCACCTGAAAACGTCACTTAAAGTAACGTTTTCTGAAAACGAGAAGGCATCTTGCGTTTTTGTAAAAAAAACATAACCAAAACTATACCTAAAATTGCGTTTCTAGGGAGAAAATACTATATATATAAACTTACTCGAGTTCACAAACGCTACATCAAGTGATAACTGAGTAAAAGTATTAAGAGTATAAACGCAACCCGAACTTTGGTTTCGTTGTGCTATAATTAGGTCCTTTTCTCGATCACTTCAAACACTACAGAGGTAGATTTAAATATTTGATATACAAGAGACACAGAAGCTTATGAGTAACTTGACAAGAGATTCACCAACTAAAAGCACAAACAAATCCTATATTATTACGCTTTGTTTTTCTTGCATCTTTTTTATGGTTGAACAAAGTATTTCACTACTATTTCTAATACTGCCAAAAATCAAGAAAAACGTATTGACAACTTAAATTATATATTCTAAGAGAAAATAAGATATGCAAGATTAGACCCGGCAATGGACCGTGTCGTGTACTTTCATATTTTCGTGTACTTGAATGTAAAACTCATATCCGGCCCGTTTTAGATTGGTGTACTAAATTTGAAACACATATCCAATTCAAAACATGTCGTGTACTTTACGTGTCGTATCCGTATACATTAAACAAAAATATAAATTTAATTTAATTAAAATTTATATATTATAAAACTATTTTAATTATGTAAATTTTTGTGAAATGTGTATTAAATATGTATTACATACAATTTTACAAAAAATTGTAAATATAACTTATATATATAAATGTATACTTCTTATATATAAATGTATAACTTATTGTCAATTAGTCATGAAACTTTTATTTATTGTTCATATGTAATTGCTTATATATTTTCTAAATATGCAATACTATAAATAATATATATTTTTTAAAATTATTTATTTACTTCATTAATTCGTGTACTTTCGTTCCGGGTCGTGTACCTATTGTGAAAACTCAAACCCAAAACTAATTATATTCATGTTTTTTCATGTTCGTGTACCAAATTTTTGTACCCAAACACTAATTATTCGTGTTGTGTTCGTGTCGTGTTTACGTGTCGTATACCAAATTGTCATGTATATGCAAGATTAAGACTGGAAAAAACCAACAATGATAATACACACAAATTTTCAAGCAAATCCTATATCATAAGGGTTTCAATATTAGTGAACAACAGGAAGAAATATTAGTCAAGCGGTTGAGATATATGATAGACAGCAGTACAGCAGGCATTGGTTTCAAAATTGAAAGTTATCTTTAATTCTTAATTCAAATGATGACCACCTGGTTTTATTCCTTTCCCTGTAAAGAGACCTTATTGTGTCTAGAGAGAGCTTCCTACTAAACCCTTCCAGTTCCTTAATTATCAGCCGTTCGGTTGATTGTCCATTTCGCTGTTTTTTATGACGATCAGGATCAGGACATTTGCAGTAAATGTTTAGCCACAGCAGAGGAATGTGTACTGAGTACTAAGTGTTTTGGCAGAAACAGGGTACTCAAAATGCCAGAGCAGCTATTGTTAGGCTCCGTAGCATTTCTGGTACATTTATGTACCATTTTTGCGAAAATGGTACAGCTGAGTTCAACATTGCAAAAATGGTACATGTTGGGCCAAAGACCATGAGCCAAGAAGGCTTAGATGATAGGGTGTAGTTAGGCCCACTTTGTAATAGGCCCAATTAGAAGAAAGCCCAATTGTAGTCTCTCCCTATAAATATCCCCCAACCCCCACATTAGAAGGGGTTGGAAAATTAGACTAAGGAGAGAACCTCCTAAGAATGTTATATTGTATTAACTTCATTTCATAATAATAAGAGAAAGACTTGTTTATTGAATCATATACGGTTTTACATTCATCATTTGGCGCTAGAAGGAGCTCTTCTTTCTATAGCTCCAACCGATATGGAAGAAAGTGAACCACTTATCTCTAAAATAGGTGACACAAACGAGGTGGTTACAGTACGTCGCCGGGAGGGGACACAACTGCCCCCCGTGTTGCAGCCTCGGGAATTGTTTCCCCCTACAGATGACCAAAATGAGGGATCCCCTGGACCCCCCGTTGACACACGATTGAGGGTCATGACTCCCACAGGCAAAAAAGTGCTAACGAGCGACGCACGTCTGCACTTGCTTAAGATGCGGAAACAAAGGAAGCAACCGGTGCAGACTCACCGTTTTGAAGAGTTCGCTGGGTCAGACGATGAACTGGCATATTTGGAGGAGCAGAAATGTCTATTGGAGGCTCGCCTAGAGAAACATAGGGAGATTCGACGTCTGCAGCGAGAGTTGCAGCAGACGACAATCTCGCGTCGTAACAAGGATCCCCATCGACAATTGGACGAGGATTACGAGGAAAATTATGACCTTGATAAGAATATATCCAGCGAATCTCAATGCTCCCGACCACCTCCAAAGCGGCATATGACGTCGTCAGCAAATGATTCCTCATGGCGAAGTGATTCATGCGAGTCATTTCGCCCAGAGGACATCGCTAAAATGCAGAATGACCTCGTCGAGTGCCAAGATTACATAAAAAACCACTCAGGGCTACCCATCTCCACAGAGAGCCCATGGTCCCGATCGATTGAAATCGCCAAGATTAACAGAAATTTGAAAACTCCAGCTTTAGATTACTTTGATGGGTCGTGTGACCCTATCGGGTTCCTAAATACTTTCGACGGGCGAATGGCTTTCTTTGGCCATTACGAAGTCGCCAGATGCCAGTTCTTCTCCACGTGCTTAAAGGGCACAGCGCTACGATGGTATAGTAATTTGCCACCACGCTCCATTGATTCCTGACACACCTTAAAAAGCAAGTTTCAAAGCCGTTTCTCCAGTAACTAATAGGGGGTAAGATAACTGCATCATTGATGACAATATGACAGCGACACTCTGAGTCTTTACGAGACTTTTTAGCTTGCTTCCGAGCAGAGGTCGCCGACATTCCAAACTTAATCGAAGAGCTCGCCATCAATTATCTCGCCGCCGGCATTGACAAGCATCGACATGCACTCTTGTTAGAGGAATTCTTCGAAAAGAATCCTCGCACTCTCCAGTCAGCATTTCAAATCATTGAGCATAGAATGACATTACAAGAAGCCGTGGGGAGCATTCAGTCTCCCCGACGATTTTCTCAGAAACGGGACAGAAGTCGAAGTCCACGACGACGATCTCCGCAAAATAATGCAAGGCGTGGATATGAATCCCAATCCCGCTCCCACGATCACCGAACTCCATTGCCAGACAAAACGGAGAGAAGCGACAAAACGGAAAGATCATGGAAGCCACGGGATCGCAGTGAAAAAGAATTCACCAAGCTCAATGCCGATAAGGCAACTATACTCGCAATTCTTAAAACAGAACCTGATTACCGTCCTCCAAGGCCAATGAAGCCAGGACGACCCCCAAGCTCCCGATATTGCGAGTACCATGAAGATACCGGCCACACAACAGAATCCTGTTTCCAACTTAGCTCGTTCATTGAAGGCAAAATTCGCCGAGGACAACTCGTCCATTTCATTGATGATAACAGTCACCCCACCTCGCGAAACCATGACCTCGACAGAGTCATTGACGTCATCGCAGGGGGACACTCCGCTGGGGGCACATCTAATAACTCCAAAAAGTCATACGCCCGTGAGGTGTTTTCCATCAACCCAGAGGCTCCAAAGAAGCCAAGACACAACCCAACGCTGACTATCTCCTTTTCAGATGACGACTACCCGTCAGAGCTAATCGAAGCCCATCAAGACGCCCTGGTTATCACCGCCAAAGTAGGCACGAACACTGTGAAAAAGATTCTAATCGATAATGGCAGTTCAGTCGATATCCTCTACCACCATGCATATTCACGAATGGACCTTGGAGATCGCAAGCTAGAAAATGTCAATATCCCTTTGTATGGATTCAGAGGGAATGAAGTCAAGGTGGTAGGTACTATCGACTTACCCGTCTTATTTGGAGTGTCTCCATGTCAAACGTGGCAAATGGTTAAATTCCACGTTGTTAATGCGACGTCAAGCTATAATGCCATCCTCGGTCGTACCACATTGGCCTCCCTCAAGGCAATCACGTCTATTCCCCACCTCAAAATGAAGTTCCCCACAGACTTCGGGGTAGGAGAGGTCGTAGGCGATCAGGTCGCAGCCAGACAGTGTTACTTATCCGCCGTGATCCCACGACAAAAAGCTGGCGATGACTCCTCCATTAATCAGGTGATAGAAATCGACCCAAACGACGCCATTGAAGTCCCCACGACCTTAGCCTGCATACCCATGGAGGATACAGATGATATAGAGCTCGTTCTGGGAAATTCGGAGAAAAAAGTCAAAAATATGCATAGAGGCGTTTTCGCATACAAAAATATGCCCTTCGGGCTCATCAACGCGGGAGCGACGTTCCAACAAATGATGGATTCTATATTTTCCTCGCAAATTGGCCGCAACATGCAGGTCTACGTCGATGACATGATCACCAAGTCCCAGAAAGCCTCGGATCACGTCGATGACTTACGGGAAACTTTTCAGACAATCCGCCTCCATAGTATGCGACTCAATCCAGCAAAATGCTCGTTCGGTCTCACCACTGGCAAGTTCCTCAGCTTCCTGATCACTCAGCGAGGAATCGAGGCAGATCCCTCTCAAATCAAGGCCATCATGGACATTAAAAGCCCATCCACCCTGAAAGAGGTTCAAGTCTTAACAGGCTGTGTCGCTGCTCTGAGACGATTTATTCCCCAATCATCTAAACGTTGCGCACCCTTCTTTCAGGTAATCAAAGAGACAGCTAAAACGTCAAAGATTGATTGGAATGACAAGTGCCAAGAGGTGTTGGCCGAGCTCAAAAAGTTCTTAACTTCTCCCCCCGTATTGACCCATGTGGTCGGCTGCGAGCCTTTGCGAATCTATCTCGCCGCTACTGATGTCAATATCACCGCTGTCTTGATAAAACTCAAAGAAGGAACGGAGTCACCGGTATACTATGTCAGCCATACACTTCGGGACGCGGAAACGCGGTACCCACAAATTGAAAAGCTGGTTTTTGCTCTCGTCATCGCGAGTAGAAAATTGTGACATTACTTCCAAGGTCGCGAGATTCAGGTCATGACTAATCTGCCCCTAAAGCGAATATTACATAAACCTGACATGATCGGTCGCCTCGCCGCGTGGACGGTCGAGCTAGGCCAATTCTATATCGAGTACAAGCCTCAGACAGCGATGAAAGCCCAGGCACTGTCAGACTTTGTCGTCGAATGCCAATTCTCCCAGAAAGAAAACCCTTCAAGTGCGGCAAACCCCCTTCCCTCGTGTCCCTGGTCGCTTTACGTCGATGGTTCATCCACCATGGAAACTAGTGGGGCAGGGGTCATCTTGATTAGCCCTGAAGGTTTTCGGGTTCAACAAGTAGTCAAATTCTCATTCAAACCAACCAACAATGAGTCAGAATACGAGGCCCTGATAGTAGGCCTTAGGCTAGCGAGTGAATTGGAAGCTAAAATCATTGATATCTTCAGCGACTCCCAGCTAGTGGTCAAACAGGTCAAAGGCGAATTCAAAACTCACAATGACATAATGGCAGCCTACTTGGGAAAAACCCAATCCTTATTGGCGAGCTTCATGTCGTGGACAATTACAAACGTCGACCGACTGGAAAACCAGTGGGCCGATGCGTTATCCAAATTGGCCTCATCAAATATCCCGACCAACTCCCACCCCGTTTACATCGAGGAACTGTCGACTCCAACTATTCACGAACTCCCAATAAGTGAAGTCACGACCTCCCCAGACTGGCGCTCTATATTTTTAGATTACATAGTCGACAACAAGCTCCCAGACGACAAGAAAGAAGCTCGCTCGATAATGTTTAAAGCCCGCAATTATTGTGTCCTGAATTCTAAGCTTTACCGTCGAGCATTAACAGAACCGCTACTTCGCTGTCTAGGACCCGCCGAGTCTCAGCTCGCTATTTTAGAAACTCACACAGGAATATGCGGAGAGCACATGGGAGGCAAGAACCTAGCCCTCAAAATCATTAGACAAGGCCTATTTTGGCCCACAATGAGGAAGGACTGCGAGACTTATGTAAAGAGCTGTGTCCCATGTCAACTCTACAGTGTTGTCAGCCACGCCCCTTCACAGATGATGACGCCAATTCTCTGCCCTTGCCCTTTCTTCCAGTGGGGAATCGACATCGTGGGCCCTCTCCCAAAAGTCAAAGGACAACTCCAATTCCTGGTCGTCGCTATTGATTACGCCACGAAATGGGTGGAAGCTAAGCCATTAGCGCGCATTCGAGAGAAAGAAATGATTGAATTTTTTATGGAATTCATTGTATTTCGATTTGGAATCCCCAGGATGGTAGTTACCGACAATGGCACCCAGTTCATCGGCGACAAGTTCGAAACCGTGCTGCGAGACCTTAACATCAAGCATTCCAAAGCTTCGGTAGCATACCCTCAATCCAATGGCCAGGTGGAAGTCACTAATAGAATCATTCTGCAAGGACTCAAAAAACGACTCCAGGAGCAACCTCGCTCATGGGTGGACGAGCTTCCCAATGTCCTATGGTCTTACCGAACTACTCCAAGAACTTCCACGGGCGACACTCCCTTCAGGCTGGCATATGGCACAGACGCCGTTATCCCTCTGGAAACAAATCTTTAGTCACCTAGAGTTGACCTCTTCGACCCCGCGGCATCAATGAAAAGACTGCACCTCGACAACGACCTATTGGAAGAGGTCAGAGAAGAAGCCCACTTGGCCACGATACGTTATCAGAAGGCAACAGCCAAGTATTTTGACAAAAAGGTAAAAACCAAAAACTTTCAGGTCAATGATCTCGTCTTGAGGGAGTCGGCCTCATCTCAGCCAACCATCACTGGAAAGTTCAAAGCGCCGTGGGAAGGTCCGTATAAAATCTCCAAAGTCATACGTCCAGGAACCTACGAGCTCACCCAACTCAACGGCGAGCCAATAAAGAATGCATGGAACGCAATTCACTTGAAGAAATTCTTCCAGTAAACAAGTGGAAACTTGTACACCTGTCTGCTACTATTAAGTTACTTCCAATCAAGTCTAGTTACATAAGACTACACATTATGACATATTTCCTTCTGTTATCATCAATTGTGTTTAAGCTATGACTATGGTTTAAATGAAAGCCCATCTAAATCCCTGCGAACAACTCACTTGTAAAGTTGGTGGTCAGCAATTTCCACTCCATGAATCATCCCTATGAATTTAAGTTTCAAGCTCTTAGGAAATATAAAAACAACTATAGTACAGTTATTACAAACTCATAACCAATAACGAGAGTTTCGCATTTGCATCACCAATAAATGTTCGCCAAAGTTAAAACCCAAAAATATGTTCGTGACTTAGATTACCAAAATGTGTTCGGAGCGAATAGGATGGTCAAAATAAGAAAAAGTACAAAGTTACGGGGCATTCCCCGCCTTCAACTCTGTACATTTCCCGACTCTGCTTCCTGGGCCTTCTGGGCCAAATCAGCACAAAAATCGTCAAAGGTATGCCCAGTCATATCCAATCCTGCAGCAATCGCACGAGCATAACAATGCCCGTACCCGGCCTCGAGACCTTTGGCAATTTCTTCAACACCCTTAGTTACCTCGGCCTTCAGGAGGTCAACCTCGTTCGCAAGGGCGTCCTTATCACCACGACAACGATCTAGCTCCAATCCCACCTCGTCACTTTCTCGTTGCTTGTCCTCGCTCAACTTCCTTTCCTTCTCTAGCTCGTCAGATAATTTATCAATAGATTGACTGGCCCTAACAGCATCCACTTTCAACTTCTCCAACTCAAGGGTGAGGTCTCCAACACGCTTCTCGGCCTCCGCAGCCCGCCGTTCAGCAGCCACACGCTGTTCCTTCAAGGTAGCCATTTCTCGCAGAGACTCCGCTCGCCACTGACCATCTACATCAGCTCGATACTCGCGGACGATATGCGTCATATCAGCCAGGAACTAATACGAAAAATACAAACATATACATTAGGAAAAAGCAGTCATAATAAAAACTTAAAACAAAACAAATAGAGTCTGAAATCAAAATTAGAGGATTACCCGTCCGGTGCGAGTAAGGCAGCGATCAGCGACGTCTCCACGAGTACGGTCGACATACGAACCGAAGTCTTGTGGCAGGTCGAAGGCACCAAAAACCTGCAAGCATACAATGGGGTTAACAAAACAATAACAAGAAACAATACCAATGCTCATCACTAAAAGGTTGAGCAAATATACCCGTAACGGCACATGCGGCCCCGCGGTCCAACGTTCAGAGGGCTGAACTTCAAAACGAGCTGTCTCCCCGGCAGTTTCGGGTTGAAGAACGGGAGGACGTTCGCCACCTCGAAGCCCTGTAATGGTCAATGACTTCACGACCCCAGGTCTTGCCATATCTTGACCACGTTTGGCAACGACTCCCTCCGAATCATCATTCGTCACCTCTGCGCGTGACCTCTTACGTTCGCGAGGTATCAGCCCAACATCCTCAGCATTCTCTGCGACTGGCGCAGACCCAGAAGCGACATTCACACTACTACCCGAAACTAACTCCACGTCACCTCGCGGCAATTGAGAACGCGGTCTTTTGGCGATCAACATTAAAGCTTTGTCCATCTCGTCCTTCAGTCCTCCGTCTAAAACTTTTCGCAAACACTTCCCTGAAACTGGAAAACAAAAACATAAACAAGAAAAGGTTAGCGTCAACACCAAATACATCAACTAGTGAAATTCTAGTAATAGAAAAATGATCTTACGATTGTGACCCCCCAAAAACGACTCATCCTTCAATTGCGACCAGTTATACGGTGACCAAGTTCCTAGGAAAGTCTCTAAAAATGCGGCGTCATATTTACTTAAGCTATTTAACAGGTCGATGGTGTCCTTAGGAACGGCCCGACATGAGGGCACGAACTCGAGATCTTTTCCGTACCAAAACAACCAATTACCGTGCCAACCATGGTTCGACGATTTCACATTCACAAGACGAACCCCAGCTCGTTTATAAAAATAGACTTGACCCTGGGCATAATGTATACTATAAATGGAAAAAAACAAATTCAACGAAGGTAATCGGTCGACCTCGGCACAGCGAGCTATAAAGCCACTTACCTGCGCAATCGCATTGGGGGTCATCTGGACTATCCCACACCCAATGGCCTCAAACATACACAAGAAAAAAGGATGCAGAGGTAATTGCAAACCATAGTCAAAATGAATTAGCGGAATATCGTGCATCCCGTACTCCGGCATGTACCATATCCGGTCATCGGGATTAGGGACGTCACATCGATAACCCCCCACAGACAAGTCTACCCAGTTTTTGTTCACATCCACCCGAACCGAGGGATTGGAATAGATGCTCGACATGTTAAAACTAGCATTATCACTGAACTCTAATTGACCCGCGGCAAGAGACTCCGCAACTTCCCTTTCACGCCCCGCCACTGTCCCAGGACTCAATGGAGGAGAGGCATGAGCCCCGTCGTCATGATCGGAGGAACTAAAATCGGAGCTAATCTCGATACCGGGAAGGTCTAAATGATCTAAGTTAATAGGGGAGTCAAGAGGAACGTTTACCGATGGGTGTTGATATAAACTTGTACTAATTGTGGTTTCTGACGATCGAGAAGGAACAGACATGATTCCAATTCTTAAAGACAATGCAAACCAATACAAATCACGAAACACGAATTATTAGAAAATAAAAAGAAAAGGAAAGATGCACACCTGAGCAAGAGAAAAATAAGTATGAAGAACAACCCTGCAACTGCCACGAAAAATAGAACCCCTTAATGACTTGGGAAAACGAAACGCCAACTTGGAAAACCGGGTTCCGTACCATTAATAAAATTACAAAATAAAAACATCTTAAATTCTTTATTTTATTTTTTCTGTCTTTTCTTTTTTCACCAAACCTCACCCTTGACTTTTCAGAGGTAATTACTGAATTTTATTTAGTTAAATTTCATAACATATTTTATTCTTTCCCTTTTTATATTTCAGGACCTAAGCAAATCTAAAGATATGACTTTCAACAAGGGGGGGACAAATGTTGGGCCAAAGCCCATGAGCCAAGAAGGCTTAGATGATAGGGTGTAGTTAGGCCCACTTTGTAATAGGCCCAATTAGAAGAAAGTCCAATTGTAGTCTCTCCCTATAAATATTCCCCAACCCCCACATTAGAAGGGGTTGGAAAATTAGACTAAGGAGAGAACCTCCTAAGAATGTTATATTGTATTAACTTCATTTCATAATAATAAGAGAAAGACCTGTTTATTGAATCATATACGGTTTTACATTCATCAGTACAGGGCGCCACGGCCTGTGGCAACCCTAGCAAGGGGTGCCACGGCCCGTGGCAACCCCTCTATTTTTTTTTTACCGTTGTCAAAATTGTTTCCTTTGTCTTATCTCACGTGGTTACTTAGTAAAACAAGTTTACTTAGTAAAAATTGTTTTTTAACAATCACTTTTGTAGGTTTATAAATTGTACTTGCAAAAAATATATTTTCATTTTCTTTGTTTTAAATTAAACTTGAATTGTTGTACTTTGCTACTATCCAAAATTTTAAAAAAAATATTAAGCGTAATTATGTAAAATTTTGGTCCAAAAATGATACCTACACAAAATTGTAATTTTTGAATAATGACAATTTCAGACCCGAAAACGACTATAACAAAACCTTTAAAGTACTCAACATCTAGAAACATGATAATAATGCAAGTTTTATGTTACTGTTGACGTGACTACACCACTTTTACATTTTCAGAACAATAATAAATTTGACCAAAGTGTGTTCTCACATCAAATTTACAATAAAGCAAAGTTGCAGGCACTGCAAATTTGATTTTTTGGTTTTTCAGAGCTTTTCTGTTGGTTTTACAATAAAGTAAAGACAAGTGATCACATCAACAATAAAGTTGAGTTGTCACCTCACATCTCATAATTTGCAGGCAAAAATAATGCACATGTATTATTTTTGTGTAATAGAGATCAAAACTTTTTCCCTATAAATAGTTCTTCTCTCTTATGCATAATCATAGTTTTTCTCTCTTTTGTTTAATTGTGCCTTATCAGTACAGTTAGGATATCTTATCTTATCTACATCTAGATTTCCTTGTCTAAAGAGCATGACTATTTTAGTTATACGCCCCAAACTTACATTCTCATCTCTTCTTGTCCAGGAAGTTATTCCAAGAACTATTAGTGAAGCCTGTTGCCCAGTAATAATCTATTGTAGAAGGGGGGTTGAATACAATAGTATAAGATAATCGACTTCTTAATGTATATATCACAAATATGAAAGAAAGATAACAGCTTTATTAAATCTGATATAAAACTGTTACAAACTCTCTCAAGAAATTCTGATGTTTTTGAGAGCTGCTAGCTTACAAAAACTCTCTCAAGAAATTCTATGTTCTTGAGAGCTTCTATCTTGATTCACACCGAACCAAAACCAAAACTGTGTTTATATGCTTATGGTACGCATTCTGAGCCTACCCAACCAAGTTACCAACACAACCATGGGATGAGCAACCAATTTCCCGAATTCGGAACAACGGGATGGTCAAACTCTTTTTTCGGTGAAGGTGAAAATAATGAAGAATTTCACGGATATGCGGGGGGGTTCTAGTAGCCAAGCAGTGCAACAAACGCATCATGGTGAGGATCCTGAGATGCATGAATATTATAACCGTACAGATTATGTGGAACCGTCTCCACCACGTCATACAATGACGGGTAGAGAGTTGGCATGCATAGATGATAATCCTCTTGAATTTAATGTTGATAGTTCAAACAGTGAGGAGTCCGAAGATTTTAACAGTGATGACGATGAGGATGTATCATCTGAGGAGGATAAAGAGGTATTGAGGAACCATGTTCCGATGGCAACTTGGTTTCAGACTGAAGATTATTCACCAGTGGTATTAAACAACCAAGCTGGAAACTACCTTGCTTTAGCTGAATATACCGAAGATCTTTCCGTTGGTCAAATGTTTAATGACAAACAAATGTTAATTCATGATGTGCGACAAATGCACATTAGTAGCAATCGGACATATATCGTGGAGAGGAGCAATCCGAATCAGTTTATTGCAACGTGTGTGGTGCAAAATTGTCATTGGAGACTGAGAGCTGCGAAGAGAAAGATCCATGGATTGTTTGAAATCACAAAGTGCACGGAGCACACTTGTTTAGTTGATCTACCGACGCAGGATCACAAAAAAATCTCTGCAAGATTTATTGCAAATATTGTTAAACCACATGTAAGCTATTTATTCTCAACCATCATTGACATATGTTAAAAAAACTTTTATTGACTTTTTTTTGTGGAATGTGTCGCAGGTTAGAGAATCACCAAATATCCGAGTGAAGACCATTATGACAATGGTTAATGACGAATTCAACCACTGTGTAAGTTACTGTAAAGCATGGAGAGGCAAGCAGTTGGCTGTTGAGGAGGTCTACGGTAACTGGACTACCACATATGATGCACTACCACAGTTTTTCATGGCCATGGTACATGCCAATCCTGGGACTGTTGTTGTAATCGATGATGTTCGTCATGAAACTGATAAAAGCAGTTATGTTTGCAAACGTATTTTCTGGTGCCTTCACGCAATTATGGATGGTTGGCAACATGCCCGCCCGGTACTTTCGATTGATGGTACCTTCCTGAAGGGAAAATATAACGGAAAATTATTGGTTGCAATGGGGGTGGATTCGAATAATCATCAATATCCAGTTTGTTATGCCTTGGTTGACGAAGAATCCGAGAGAAACTGGTCTTGGTTTCTGAAGTTGCTACGTCAACATGTATGCAGGGACAAGTTAAATGTCTGCATAATTTCTGATCGTGCTGTTGGCATCCTAGCAGCGATGAGTAACCCGGCTAATGGATTCACAACACCTCACGGGATTCATAGGTTTTGTTTATTTCATGTCAGAAGTAACTTCTCCAGTAAACATCCCGGTGGAGAGTTAAAACAATTGATTTGGAAAGCTGGAACTACCCCCCAATACAGAAAACACCAGGCATACATGAAGAGAATAGGCGCGATATCAGCCCCTGCTTTGCAATACCTAGCAGACATTAATCCAGAAATGTGGACCATATGTTACGATATTGGTGGTGCTCGTTATGGACAAGCCACGACAAACGTGATGGAAGGCTTCAATGGTAGCATAAGAATGGCTCGTTTCCTTCCTGCTACGGCAATGATGGAGTATATCTTCTACAAGACTGTTAGAATTGTCAACACACAGTGAAACCAAACTGTCGATGCTATGCAGCGTGGTCAACAATTATGCCAAAGAACGGAGAATATGATAACCAGATATATGGAAAAGGCTAAATCACATACGGTGCATACATTCAGTAAACAACTAGGCATTTTCAATGTTGTTACGCAACGCTATCGGGTTAAAGGAGGCACAAAGGGGGGGCGCACTCAAAATGTGGACATGAGTCAACAAATATGCACTTGTGGAAAATGGATTTGCCACCATTTTCCTTGTTCTCATGTATTGGCTGGTTGTGTGGCAGAGAATCTTGATTGGAAAAAGTGGATTGAACCTTACCACTACACTTCCAAATTGCATAAGTTATGGGAGCCTATCATATTTCCATTGGATCCTACTGAGTGTTGGAACTACGTCTTACCGGTACAGTGGCAGAGGTATGGTAAGTTGGTACCCGATGAAGCCTGCAAAAAGATAAAGAAAAAACGTGGGAACAAGGGGGAGTCTGTAAGAATTCGTACTGAGATGGACCAGTCGCATTCGAGGATAAAATGTAGCCGTTATAAGCAAGAAGGACATACGAAAGGGAGCAAACTTTGCCCACTACGTCCTAATGCAGTTTGACGTTGCTACACTTACTTTGCAATTTTTCATATGAATTTGTACTATTTGCTTTGTGTGATTTCATTTCCGACATGTACTTTTATTTCAATTCTTATTCGTGTGGTTTTAATATCACTTCCATTTTTTCTTCTCTCAAATGTTGGAAACTTAATGACATGCAAATTTAGTTAACAATGCAAAACTAAATTCCGTTTTCAATTTCCTGTAACTGTGTGCATTTTTATTTTATGTAACTGTGTGCATTTTCCATTTTTTGTGACCGTTTGCAATTCTGTTTCCTGTAACTGTTGTGTTGGGGTTTTTTCAATCAATGAAATCTTGTCATTTTCGGACCAATAATTAATATAGTGAATCCATTTTTATTTTTTTTGCCTTTTCGGGGTCTCATGTTCGGCTTATAAAAAATCATAATTCATGCTAATATTTTTACTCATTTTTTTACTTCTAACAAAATAGGACGGTTCTACTTTATAATTAAAAAAACCAAATATTATAATTTATAAATCAACTTTTTAAAGCTTGAAAATGGATGCTAAGACAAAGGAAACAATTTTGACAACGGCAAACAAAAAAAAATATAGAGGGGTTGCCACGGGCCGTGGCACCCTTTGCTAGGGTTGCCACAGGCCGTGGCGCCCTCTAGCTCGGGTTGCCACAGGCCGTGACACCCTGTACCATTTTTGCAATGTTAAACCCAGTTGTACCATTTTCGCAAAAATGGTACATAAATGTACCAGAAATGCTATGGAGCCGCTATTGTTACGTAAGAATTTTCCACAATCCTGATTTCTCTTGTGATCTGGTTTGTTGGAATGGCATTGAGCAGGTAGATAATCCCTACATGCGGGTTCATATAGTGAATTCGATTAAATGCATGATGACCTCTCTTCCACTGCAACTCAACTTGGCAGTGTCATAAAGTAGATGGTTTGCAATTACAGAGGAAAGATTTTAAGAACAAAATATTATTTTCGTGATCAAACTCAACTTGATCAAATAATGCCAAGAGATTATTAACCAATTCCAATCCTGGATTGATATTCGTGTTTTCTTTAGAGCTTTAAATTACAAAAGCAATTCTCTCATACTAAATATATGTCTTGCAGTGATTGATTTTATATGTTAGCATAAATGACAAGCAAGCTCTTATGTAAAATAAAACATCATAGATCACTTTGAAATCATTAATTATTCGTTCTCATATGAAAATTGCCAACTCCTTCTATGTCAAATAATTGATGCACCATATATGTACAGGTTCTTCGAGATTCAAATGAAGAGTAGAAGAAAAACCAACTCGATTAAGATCTTACAGAAAGCCAAATATACTAACTGGCTAGACATTACTAGCACAAAGATTAATTAATAGAAACTCATATTCCAAACAAACATTCCCGAAATTGGGTTCCAGACACTACAATCACAAAACCAACTCTACTAATTAAAATTACAACTTATAATAAAAACACATATGGCATACAACCATGCCTAAAATTGGTTTTCCAGATACTACAATTACACAAAAAAGTCCAGTACATTTTTTATGAACCTGCAATTAAACCGATCAAGATTAGGTAGAATTTGTTCTTAGAGTACAAAGTGCACCCCTTTATCAGTTATCTAACTTAGATAACTAACTTATATTAGGAAGTCGATATGTAACTTAGATAATGCAAATACCCAACAGTGTCGCGTAATTATCATGAGCAGGAGTAATGCACAGTCGTGACAATGTCGTTGGTTGAGGAGTAGTATATTGCCATCAGATTATTAATCTAAAGGAGTCCGGTCCCCAATCGTTTGCTCAGAACGATTTTCGCAGCAATCGATTTTTACGACGTTGGATCGACCATTCAACGGTTGTGATTTAAAAAAAAATCGACCGTACCGTGCTCCTCCGTCCGTACCGCGGAAACTTTCCGCAGTACGTCCAGAAAAGTAAGACCAGAATCGGGGGTGCGGAAACTTTCCGCAGTACGTCCAGAAAAGTAAGACCAGAATCGGGGGTGCACAGATTAGTCCTACTGATTTGCTCTGACTGTCCTACTGATTTGCTGACTTGCCAGACTTACTCACAGCCTAGTGCCTAGTTCTGCTACTGCCTACTGCCCTGAATTGGTACAGTAAGTACTCATGCTTTTGACTTGATAGTACTTGTGTTATTTTTGGCAACTTAGCAGATATAGTAATATACTTACATATTATTATATTACTATGAACTTACAATTATACAAACTTACAACTAATATCATGTCCTGGGGTGCACCCCACTCACATGGGCACGGTAACAACATCTGTGTAATGTTTAGACAGATTCTGGTCTTACTTTTCTGGAGCGGTACGGGCGGAGGGGCAAAAATGTAATTAGCCCGTACCGCAGAAACTTTCTGCGGTACGGTCCAATTTTTTTTTAAACCACAGCCGTTGGATGGTCGATCCAACGGCGTAGAAATCGATTACTGCGAAAATCGTCCCCAACAAACGATTGTTGGGGACCGGACCCCTAATCTAAATAACTAGTTTATTACAAATAACTTAGTTAATTTGTGCCAAGCATGGCAAAGTTAACTAGTTATTTATAAATCAAGGTGTAGGCACATCTGGAAGAATTGCAGAATTAGCTACAAGGGAAAATCCTCATTCCAAATAGCAGTAGCTTTTGAAGCATAGTTAGCAGTACAATGAGCAACAATATTAAAATTTCTTTCATGAAAAAAAGGGCCGGGAACTTTCCCATGTTCATCGCAGCTAGAACATCTTCAAAGAACACATCCAAGTCTCCGAAAATTGTCAAGTAACATTAATTGATTTATATTTTATATTTTACTTTCTTTTAATTCATTCCTATTATTTTCTTTACATTGCCCCTGATTATAACTGCTTGGGGCAATGTATCCATATTGAGCTCTTTCGACATAGCAAAAATTAGTGAGTGATTCATTGCTACAAGACCCCAAGGGTATGTATTGTTGTTTGGATTGTCTGGGAACAATGCTGACTTGGATTTAAGGTCCAAAAGAGGCATTTGGTGTCGAAAAGTGTATTTCGGCTATGGACAGATAAAGTGTATGTAAATAGAAAAGATTAGGATACTGTGATACAATGTTTGCATGTAAAAATTTGTCACTCCCTTTTCTTGGTACTTAGAGAAGATGGAATTTTCATGGTCTTTTACTGATTCGTGTGATCTGACTTGGGAGGAGAGTGTAAAAACTGTATGATAAAAAAATAAATCAAAAAATAGAATACTCAAAACAATATGTTCTACTAATTACGTTAATGGCATTGCTTCAGCCTTCAGAGGATATTCTTGCACCATATGTTAAGCCACAGCATAGCAGAAAACAAACCAAAAATGAAAGAAGTGCGGAAAATTTCAAAAGACTTGTGAATCAAAGACGTAGAAGATAAGACAGATCTGCCACATTGTCAACGATCATAGTTCCCCAACTATGTACTCTGCATCCAATGAAATCTTGTGTTTTATCTCCTGAAAGTAAATTTGGCGTAAAGCAACACATATAATGAGCAAAAAAGTTATATTATGTTCAAATCAACTTGATCAATTAAATCCTAGAAATGTATAACGCTATGGTGAAAAAGTTTTCCAAGAAACAGAATACTAAGCATCTATAGTTCCACATGAAATTTTTTATAATCCTGACTTCTCTCGTGATCTGGCTTATTGGAATGGCATTGAGCAGGTGTATATTTTTTTACATTCCGGTTATATAGTGAGTTCAATGATCATGATCATCTCCTCTTTTTCATGATTATTCCAGATGAGTACTCTCAAGTCCTACCTTTGCCTTGCTTAATGGACTGGAATACTATGTGTAGGCATTGTGAAATGCTTCCTGTTAATTTTTTCCAAGCCAGATTATGAGCTATTATTTAGCAGCTCTTTCGACATAGCAAAAATTAGTGAGTGATTCATTGCTACAAGACCCCAAGGGTATGTATTGTTGTTTGAATTGTCTAGGAACAATGCTGACTTGGATTTAAGGTCCAAAAGACGCATTTGGTGTGGAAAAGTGTATTTCGGCTATGGACAGACATAGTGTATGTAAATAGAAAAGATTAGGATACTGGAATATAGTGTTTGCATTTAAAAATTTGTCACTCCCTTTTCTTGGTACTTATAGAAGATGGAATTTTCATGGTCTTTTACTGATTCGTGTGATCTCACTTGGGAGGAGGGTGTACAAAAACTGTATGATAAAAAAATAAATCAGAATACTCAAAACAATATGTTCTACTAATTACGTTAATAGCATTGCTTCAGAGGATATTCTTGCACCATATGTTAAGCCACAGCATAGCAGAACAAACCAAAAATGAAAAAAGTGTGGAAAATTTCAAAAGACTTAAGAATCAAAGACGTAGAAGTTTAGACAGATCTGTCACATTGATGAGAAAGGGTAAAGGTGGAAGACGAAGAATAATATACAGAAATATACTCAAAAGCCAAAATTAATTGCAGGACTAATTATTTGTAGTATTCCTAAGTAGCCCCGCGTCAAAAAATAAAGGACTCTAGGAATAAACAATCCCTTAAAAGTAATAGAAATGATTGAATTTACTAAAAGCAAATGAAGTCTAACATGCATAAGAAGTAAGAACTTGTAATAGATGAATATGCACTCTAAAAGCATACAATTTTCCATTCTGCAAGACACCACTTAGACAAGTGCAATGGAAAATTCAATCCACAATTCCAAATAATCTACATAAATTTATCTATTTGCAATTTCAGGAAGTCCTAGGGAAAAAGAGAAAGTCAATAATATTTGATGGCCAAAACAATAACACAAATAAACAAGTACAATAATATTGACTAATTTGCACTTTGCATCCCAAAACTTTGGCCCAATCTCAGTTATGGTTCATAACTTTTAACTGAAACAGTTTGCACCCTAAACTTAGGAAACGCTGTCGTTTACCATCCTTTTGACGTTTTAAACGTTAAGTCAGACGTTAACGTTATTAGTCACAGGGGTATTGTTGGTATTGCATATTTCAGGAGTAAATTTCAAATTGCATCCCAAAATTTTGCTTCATTCTCACTTTGCCTCCGAAAATTTTAATTTCATAGCCCAAATTTTTATATTATAAGTAATTTCATAATCTTTAACAACTTCAAAGCATACATTTATTTATACACATAATTTTTAAAATAATAAAAATTATTTTATTAGTAATGTAGTAATATTTTATAATAATGAACTTGATAAAATAATATTTTTAACTAGTACCAAGGGCATTAATTAAAGAAAATTAACTATACACATTTGTGGCTGTCAATGTTCTATCGGAATTAGTCGGTTGAGGTACCTGGTAGTGATTAATCGGATAATCGATGATTGATTGGAGACAATTTAATTTAATAAATAACAAAATTATTTTATTTTAATACCATCAAGTTGTGAAAAGATTTACAAAAATATATCATCTATTATTAGTCCAATATTAAAATTTAAACGTTAAGATTTATAGTAAAGAACCGCATATCATTAGTTCATACTTGATATGAACGAAGAAAATAATTCAATATAAGAGTATAATCAGCATATTTGAGATTAGTAAAGGATTTAGTCAATAAATCAATAACTCATATCCATATAATAGTCAATGTATTATTTATAACTTTTTAAAAAAAATTACAATTGTTTTAATTTGTTTTCAACTTGATTAATTTTTATACTTTAAAAAGTTTGAAAATTAAAGTGAGAATGAATCAAAGTTCTGGGATGCAATCTGCAATTTACTCAATATTATAAATACATAATTACCTATCTACCCCTCTGACTTTAACATTAACGTTAGATTTGAACGGAATAGTGAAAAAGGGTTGCAAATTGACGCGTTTCTGAAAATTTGAAAATTTGGGATGTGAACTGTTACACTTAAAAGTTTCGGAGATTAAGTGAGAATAGAGCAAAGTTTTGGGATGCGAAGTGCTAATTAGTCAATTATATTTAACAAAAACTAAATTGAAACAAATGTACCTGATGATTTATGATATTAGTAGAAAGTCTTCGAATTTCGCGCTCCTCATGATCAGCAAATAGTTTTGACTTGGTTGCTGCAGCGGACAGACCAGGTTTGGAAGCAGCTCTAAGTTTTGCATCAGATAATGGAGTACTGTCTGCAATACGATGAGTTTCTTAATTTGCTATGAAGTACCGTAGTTGGTGGAAAAACTACCAGAAAACTTCTTTACTGGTTGGCTACCTTCTTGTTGACTTGAATCTGTAATATTGTAATCAGAAGTAGCTACTTGATCATCCAAAGTAAGCTCGATTAAGGTGGTATGAGTATAGGCTGCAGCAACTCTTGGTCCCACAGCAGAGGCCAGGAAGGCGACCTAGGAAATAAAACAGCAAGGCAACAAAGCAAATCTAGGAAGTTACTACTGAAGCTCAGTCAACAAAGTTCTTAAACTATCCACTTGTCATCTCATCTAGGAATAACTAAGATACAGCACGGGTAAACCATAGTTTTTGGACTGAATATTTTAGATTGTTTACCAAATAAATAGAACAGCACCAAGTCTCTACACATTACTAAAAGAAATTCACTTTTATTTAATCTATACTAGCTCTAAAAAGAACAATGGTGCGATGCATGTTGTATTGATAGTCCAAACTTCATGCTTGCTTGAGCCCTTGGTTGCTTAAAAGTATGTTGATACAGAACATAAATAACCCATCAAGTCCTTCAAGACTTAAGAGTATAACAACTCCACAGAAAGTGGAAAATTATCAGACAAACCCTTATATCGACAAAATTGGAATACTGCACGGCTTGAATTACAGCCCTACTCATAGATTTTTCATTTCCAAAAAGAGGGTAGTCCCACTTGTATGGTAGTAACACTAACTTTCTCTCACACTTCCACTCTTATTCAAACGACAATTATAGTAACAAATACAGAACCATGAAAATAGGAAGTGCAAACTATTATTACCATGCGCTTCAGCATGTCTAGCTTTACAGTTTACTAGCATATATCATACATCCGCCTTTGAACATATGCCTTCTACTGAGTTCTACATCTTGTTTACATGGACATTTATTCAGAATAAACTAAGAAACTACAACAATTTGCATTCATGACTTGTCAAGAATATTAGCAGTGCTGGAAGAGTGAAAGGGAAGGAGTTGGAAAAATATAAGTTTAAAACAAATAAATTGACTTACTACAGTGTAAAGATTTGGATGCATGAAAGTTTTGGTCCATCCCTAAAATGAGATATCACTAAAGAAAAAATTGTTCGCACAAAGAAAAGCAATTATCTAAGATTACTGTTCGGTCTAACGAGTCCTTTGAATACCCTCGTGATGTTTTCTAATTGATTCTACGGCTGCAGCGAACAATTAACAACGATATGTACTGAACTCAAAAGGAAAAGGAAAAAATCAATTAAAAGGAACTAATAACGCAGTGTTTGATTACGATATTAGTGAACTTCGAGAGGCCAGTCGCTCCTTGATGAAAGAGAAAATACAAGTGGTAATTGCCTGCTCTCCTGTTTGCTTATATTCCACTTCTTCTCTCACCTTCTGCATGTTACTTTTGTGAGTGACCAGATTACCCTTGGGTCTGCCGCCTGCGTCTCTCATATGTTTTCATAATTTGCGCTAGGCTGGTGAATCACAGCCCTTTATACTCCAATAACTGATAATTATCTTAAGAATAATCTTATAGCTCTTAACTCTAAAACCTGCCCATTGGTTATTCTATTGGTACTGCCCAGCCTCACAACTGAAGAAAGGATAAGAAATTTCTACTCCCAGTAAAAGATAGTACACAAAAAATATTATATGCTCTAGCATTACTAGTAATTATACTAAATTACTTGAGACAGATGATAGTCAATTGCGTTTATACCAAAAGTCTGAAAATAGAAAAACTAAGGCAAAGAAAGACAAAACAAACAGGAAGGATAAAACACAGAAGCTTTTCTATTATTTTTCTAAGAACTGAAAGACAAAATTGTGCAACACTTTACCATAAACATCCATCACACTGAATGCTTATAACTGCATGTACAATTTGAGGGCAAGCACATTGACTTTAATCAATTATAATAATAAGAAACCTACCAGGGCCATTATAGGATTTGCATAGTTTGCGAAAGGAACTCTGCTCTCAGCATTAGTGTCTTGTAGAGTCAATCCTGTGCCAATTGTAGGAAGCAAATTTGGTAAAACATAGATAATGAGATGGAAAGTAAAGGGGCAATTTTAAATTAGTAAAGGAACCTGCATGGTGGCCATGTAGGTTTGAATGTGATCTGTCGCACTCATCATTGTTCGACAATTTCACAGAAATGGGAATGTGTGGTACTTCAACATTTTTCATTGAGGAATCATCCATGGGAAAAGACAGAAAGTGAACTATGCATTGCGCTTTTGACTTGGTCTTAACATGCTCTGCAATATCATTCCAATTCTCACCTTAAACTTCCATTGCCTCCAGAAGCAGTAGAGTTTCCTGGTCGGACCAATTTTCTCCAACAATATCTCCATGATATTTACTAGAAACAAACCTTGAGAAATCCAGGCTTGAGTGACCAGCAATAAATCTCCCCTCATGAAAGCACTCCATGCATAATAGTACTTCATCCTGTTAAAGAAAATGCTGGTCAGCCATCAAAAAATAAGTTATCCAAAAATTATGATCTGCTAGTTTGATTCAAAAGAGATGGAATCAGAGGCACACTTGTAAACTGGCAAGTCAATTTGAGTATGGACTAAGCCGACAACTAAACAGCTAGGCATCCAACAAATTGTCAGGAACTAGTGAGTTCATGACCTGTTTTACAACTATTTTTGGTATTTTCTGTTTATAACTAGTAAGATAAAGCTAGATATAGGATAGTTGAAGAAAATTAGAAGAGAAATAGATGAGAAAACAGAAGAATTGAGATGAGAACAGATCACAACAGAGTTTAGATGAGAGAGAGAAACCCGAGAGAGAGAGAGAGAGAGAGAGAGAGAGAGAGAGAGAGAGAGAGAGAGAGAGAGAGAGAGAGAGAGAGAGAGAGAGAGAGAGAGAGAGAGAGAGAGAGAGAGAGAGAGAGTTCTGTTATAGAGAGAGAAACAGAAATGGAGGCAAAGCCAGTTTTCATATATTCAAAGTTACTGAAATGTAAACATACAATAGGTATTTATAGAAGCCAACAGAAAAAACTAAAGTACCCTTAATGACACAACTACTACCCTTACAGTACTCTCATACTATACTACCGCTAATCCTTGACATTCTTATATGCCAATCACATTCCTCCACCCTTAAATGCCCATGTCCTCATGGTGGATCTTGCACTTCCAACTTTTCACCACTTGCAATAGTTGCTGAATGTCGAATTCGAGCTGTACCACCACCAAGTTGGACATTGCAGTCCAAATTATATATCCCCTGGATCAAAGATGGTTATTAAAACCCTTTTCCTAGAAACAACCTGATCTTCAAGTCTCCTTGTATTTTCAACGCTGCCTGATTCCAGCACAGAGCCCCTGTATAGGATTACAATCATCCCAGTTTCCACGGAATAAACATATTGTTGATTTATCTCATCAACAATATTATCAAACTGATCATTCACTTTTTGAACACTCTGGCCTTGTAATCTAGCCGGATTCCCCATCTCAGTGATATACACCTTCATGTGTAATTGATAAGGTTCATTCAATAGCTGCCAGAAAATTCAAACTCATATCCTGCCAATACCTAAATTGACTACCAACAGAGGTTTTCATAACAGCTTCTTCTAGTTTCACCTCACTCCTGATCATATCTTTGAACTTGTTATTAACACCTCTTGACTGCTCGTTTTTCACCCGACCACCAGGATCAAAGATAAGCACACTGTTCTCACAATAAACTGCCAAACTTCCCAAACCATAAGACCTTGTAGTAGTTATGGAATCTTCAGTAATTGTCCCTAGTAATTGTCCCTTGTAGAAGAAAACCTCGACAATTTCTCTCATGTTGGTAAAGATCATTGATTTCCTCATCATCATAAGGCTTGTTAGTATCTTTTGCGGAGATGTCCAGTAATGAAAATCTATCCATGTTCTTCCATTCATCTTTGTTGGCTAAAGATCTGTATTGTGCCCCATTTTCTGAACTTGGATCATTTTTCTGAAAGTCTTTACAAAACTGCTCTAGAGGCTCAACTTCAAGAGGTTCACCCCTAATCAACTCTTGACAGATTGAAATAAAGGAAGGTGCAGGCTGCAACCTCAACTCTTCCAATTTTTTACACACTATCAAGTCTTTTGGCATTTGAAACTCTAGCTCTAGCCCTGACTTTGTTATCACATCTAGATCTTTGTCATCAGATTTTATCTTCCATGCTATTATCTTAAAATCAGATGTGCATTCAAGCTCCTTAGCACCACCAGAATTTCTTTCTTCAAAATTCTTCTTGGGCTGAAAGAAACCCTCCAGTCCCAAAGCTATACAAATGATTTCTTCAGAATGCCAATCCTCTTTATCTTCACCTGGCATTTCATCAAACTTTGGAGAATTTAATTTGAGATGGTGTAATGGTTCGAGTAGATTATTTCCTACTTCATTTTGACACTCTAATCTTGTTTGAACAAGATTTACTTTCTTCGTTTTTGATTTCCTCATTTTCAGCAATTTTAACTGTTGATCAACCAGCCTTAGTGTCTCCTCTAAATCTTGAAATCTCTTATTGACTGTTCCTTGATAACACAGAATTTGTTGATATAATTCTGATGCAGGTATTTCACAGCCTACTTATTTATCCTTTTCAGAGTCAAATTAGCAAACACTTTTAGTGCTCTGCTCTTAACTACCTCTTACCAGTACAATTCCTATCACAACTCCTGAATTCCACAGGAATTTCTCACAACACAGAACAATCCACAACTCAACAACAGATCTATACCTCCAATCTACACTTTACAGAAATCTGACCACATGAAATTTAACAACTCCAAAGCAGAACTTCTTTAAGTCAAATGATCAAACAGTTTCAAGACACTACTACAAGTACTTACAGAAATGTTGCTCCAAGAGACTCTTAGTGGCTCCTCAAATCACTACGAGCCTCTCTTTATTTCTCATTCCTCATTTATATGGAGACTCCTTCCACTCTTAATTTGTATTTTATAATAAATTAATACATGCACTCTCTTTCTCTCTCCGCTTTCATTTGTACACTTGTGGATTCAAAGACTTCCAAGGATAAAAATTTAAATGAGGAGTGTATAAAGAGTATTGTTGGAGATGGTCTAACATACTAAATTTGGACATTATTATTGGTAAATAACTGATTTTATGACATTTTTATTTTATATTAATGAAACGAATGAACAAGTGGAATAACAAATACAACATAATTTCTATATACTAATAGTCAGAATAAAACCGCATAAATAATAATATATTATAAAACTACATCAAAGATAATTAGATATTAGTACAATGATAATTTTTGGTAAATAGTATACAAAAAATAGAAATAGCTCTTATATGTGTATTAAATATTTTACAATCAGAATGATAATAATTAATAAAAGAACAAATAATAGATATATTAAACTTTTAATTTCTTTATGTTAGAGTGTCAACAATTGTACAACTTAATAAGTGAGAAACTTTATTTATTAGTTAAATATAGACTGTATAGTCTACAAAGTATAAAGTAATAAGAAATGATTATGAGGTATACTAAGTATCAGACTCAGACAAAGCTGTGAAATCAAACATCAAGTCAGGGTACAGAGGTTGTGAAGTCAAGCATCAAGTAAGGGTTTGCCTTCTATCTTATTTACTTTTTCTGAATGAGACTTTTGTGTGAGAAAGAATAGTGTTTCTGTGCCTTCAAAGGGAGATCACTCGATCTGATTGAAGTGAAACACAAGACACCATGTATGCTTCTTTCTTCTTCATTCTTTCATCTAGACAAATTACATGGATCAGGTAAACTTTCCACAATACCATGGCAAACCAGTTGCTGGATTCTACTTTCTTATTATTACTATTACTCGTTGAGTTCATACAAATTCACAAAATTATATTATAATACAACGTAGTAGTTGTAGACTAAAGTTGTTACTACTTGTTAGCGAGATCATCTTTTTATTGTCCCAACTATTAAATGTTAACACCAGGGTAACTTTTTACTTTTAACATAGCTACTTGTATAAATCCAACCAATAGAAGAGGATGACATGTCTACGTGATGTACTTTTATTTGTAATGCATTATCTGATTAAGAAATAATGTCAATGAACTGCGGTAAAGAGATTTTGATTATACTTTAAGTAAAATATATATGGTATTTCATCCTGATACAGATTTAAAACAAAATATCCTACAATACCCATATACCAGCAGTCTGACCCTATCCATTACTCTATTCTACCATATTCCTTAATTTACTATGTTCTTAGCAGACAGCATAAACTAACTTAATGGTTGTTCAGATTGTAAATCTGAGTTCAAGTTCAAATCCAAATCAGAGGTTAATCCAAGAATAAATGTGCACATATTATCTACTATGTAAGTGATTAGAAACGCGTGCCAAAACAGCTCTGGTAAGTGCCTATCTGAACACACAGCAGCAAGAAAGATAAGAAAAATATAAAAATGCAAATGAATTGTAGATCACCTCTTTCTGTGATTGATAATAAATGATTGGAAGAGCAAGTTCAAAAACTCACTCTTTTCTCTCTCTTCGCCTAAAATCTAATGCATAGTGTCTTTAATAAAAATTGTTTGCAAGCTAATTTAAGTTTGTCAACTTAGCAATTGAGCAACAGCCGAACTTGTTTGAACATTATCGACAAACCAACGGTTTACAAAAATGTCACAAACAATATAGCAGTTGATAAAAATTATTTAAATTCAGAGCAAAGTCACCAAGTTATGTAAAAAAATCATTCGGCCCCATGGGCATCTTATTCAGGATCTAATCCAAGTATTATAATGAGTCAGGATCATAAATTTAAGTGCATTACAGAACGCCATCATCTAACAAAAAACCCTAATTAGCAGTAATAAGCAAGTGAATAAATGATTAAAAAGCAAGCAATTTAAGAGGCAAATATTAATAACCCAAAGATGATTGGACAAAAAAATAATGGGGGGGGAATAAGCTACCGCATTGACATAAGATTCCGAATCTTCCTATCCCACTCGGCCTTTTTGGCAGCAGGAGCATTGTTCAACCTCTTAATTCTCTCCATCACAATTTTCTCAATCCTTTCAATGGAGTTGAGGAGCTTCATTGCAGCTTGATGATCCTCAAACGATATCTTTCGCACTTTCTTCGAGCAATTCAGTTGATGATCCTCAACCGATATCTTTCGCACTTTCTTCGAGGAATTCAGTTGATGATCCTCAAACGATAGTTTCCGGATACTTGTCGAGCAATTCAGTTGATTATCCTCAAACGATCGTTTCCGCACTTTCCCAATAATTCTCGAGCAATTCATTTCAAACTGTTTATGATCCTTTTTCACAATATTCGTTTCAAATTGTTCATCATCCGTTTTGGAGGGCGGTGTGAAAAACACATGACTGTCATCAGCAGCAGCATTAAAATCATCAAGCAACGACCTTCGCACAGATGCAATTACGCGAGTATGTGAACTCATGATTAGAAGAAGAAGAAGATTGATTACTAGGGTTTGATTCTTATTTATGGTCGCGTAAACTTTAAGCAAAAAATAATATGACTTGTGAGTTGTGTGTATTCAATCCATGGGGATGGGGGATATATATATACGCGTTTTTCAATCGATTTTTTTATTTTTTTTAAATATTAAGGTTTTTAATTTATATTTTGTAAAAACTATTAAAATCCCGTGTATTCAACTGAAATAAAAGTATATTAAATTTTTAGAGTATTGAGTTTAAATTTTAAAAAAATTATTAAAATTTTGGTATATTTAATTTATATTTTTTAAAATCGGTGAATTTTGCTAGACCATAGTAAATAATAAATTTGTTATGTATTTTTTATCTTTTGAAATTTTCTTAAATTTAATTAGATTTTGAAAATTTTCACAAAATCATTGTAAATTAGCAAGTTTTGGACAGATTTCACGTCAATTTTATTAAAGAAAAATTCTGGAGACCAAAAACATTTTCAAAACTATATCGAATATTTTTCTTTAATTGATAAATTTCCTAAGATCTCATTTATATACATACTAGCTTAAAACCTGTGCGATGCACGGATTGTTAATTGTTATTTTATTATTAGTTTTTAATTGTATTTGTTAAAAAAATAAGTAGTCATGTTAAAATAGCTAAACATTTTTAATTTAAATTATTTAAATACGTTTTAAAATAAATAAGTAAAAAGTTTGTCCGTGATATTTTTAGAAAAAGATTGGATTTTAGTGAGAAAAATAAAAAAAAGTAAATTGAAAAACACAATTTCCCGTGATATATTTAGAAAATGAGGGACTTTGTTAGAAAAAATCTATAATGTGTTTTAGCTGAAAAGGTGATTGGTTATAAATAGGTATTTGATTATTTATATTTTAATATTTTTAGTAATTGCATTTGTTAAGAAAAATAAGTAGGCATTTTAAAATAGGTAAACTTTTAAAAACAAATTATAATATTAGGTTTAAAAATAAATAACTAAAGGTTTGTACTTGTTATTTTTGAAAAATGAGGGGTTTTAGTAAAGAAAAAGAGAAAAACTAACATGTTTTAGTTAAAAAGGTAATTTCCCGTGATATACTTGAAAAAGTAGGGAAATTTGTTAGAAAAATAAAAAAATAATGTATTTTAGGTGAAAAAGGTAATTGGTTGTAAATAGGTAATATTATTATTTAATAATATATTTCTATAAATAAATCAGGTTAATTAAGTAAAAACACGAATTTAAGAAAGGACAATTAAGTAAAATCACAGCGTACCATACCGACCAACCAAACTTTTAATGTTTCGTCTATTATATAATAGTATTGATGTGTTTACATATTAAAACCTATTATTCGGTCTAACATCGCATTTTAGACAAATTTTGAGAAAAAATTTTGGGTTCCTTTTACTCATCTTTCAAATTCATGAATTATTATAAATCAGGTAGAATTAACAAAAATCTTCCAAAATTCACAAAGGATGATTAATGCATTAAAATCTTGATCGGATACTTTCGTTTGTAGGACAAATCAATCGAATAATGACTTTGTTTGGGATTAATATTCAAAAAAAAATGTTGTGCAGTAGGAAAAAGTGTTGAAAAATAAGTTTGTAGTATGGTCCTCCAATCCATAGTTGTTAGATATTTCTGATCAAATCGATAAGAACCGTTAGATAAAATATTAAAAATTAGAGTAAAGTGCACTTCGTGTACTTACACTTTGGCTGTCAGACCACTTGAAATACTAACATTCAAAACCTCCCACTTGCAATACCGCATTTCCAGAATAATTACAGAGTGTGTACTACCGTCAATTTCTTCTAACGTTGTCTGTTTGGACGAGGGTACTATAGTCAGTTCATATTGTAACGGCTGTTTGACGTATATATATCGTAAGTCATCCCTTTTATTCATTTTACTCTTTTCTTCTTCTTCTTCTAATTGCAAACCCTAATACATTTCTTTTCTCCCCCAAATCAAAATGTCTGGCAGGGTGGCTCGAACTGAAGCTGAAATTGATGTCATCTTGGATCTCGCTTGCTATTGTGATCAGATGAGCGTGATGAAGACCCAATGGTTTGGGCCAAACGCGGGTAGGAGGTATAGGACTTGTTGGAACGACAGGTGAGGCTACGAAGTGTGGGTTGATGAGGAGCCTCTTGGTCCTCGAACGTTAGAGATTATCAAGGAGTTGCAGGACCGTGCTTTCGATAGGGAGGAGAGGTTTAGGCGCAGGATAGATCGTATGACAGAGAGGCATCAAGCTAGGATAAACCAATTGAAGACGAAGCAGCGGTGTGTAGGTGTTAGGTTGTTTGTGCTTGTGAATCTAATGATGAATATGGCTTTGAACACAATCAGGAATGACATTGTAGTCGAGGATGATGAGTATGATTCTCTTGATGAATGAAGGCTGTTGTTGTAGGACTCGTATGCTTTAGTTTGTTTTAGGTTTATGTATGTACTGTCTCCTTGCTTATGAATTAAGCTCAACTTTGTAATCCATGTAAGGTTGTTTTCTATGAATGTAAGCTATGTTTTCATTTTAAGGTTCTAATAGCCATGAACAAGAAATAATATGAAACACAATGACCATACTAAAATGATTAACAATGGACACACAATGACCAAACTCAAGTTCATCATGACAAAGAGTTAAGAAACTACCATAGTACCAAATACATTGTTCATGAATACCAAAAGCATATAAGTACCACATTCAACACTGCCTCTACATTGCTTATGCATACCAAAAGCATAAATTAGTTTAAAGGCAGACACAAAAGATAGCAAAGCCAACAAAGTTTTTAAATCTTCCAAACTGGATTATCCCTCAATTTGGATTGTATTTCCCTTCTTTTGGCCTGAATGTTTTCATAGCTTGTAGTTGTCACATTGTTCTTGGACTTAAATGTCTGAGGCTGAATTCCAAGAGGGGTGTTCTTCAGTATAGGCTGACCTTTCTTCTTTCTGAAAACTCTAACTTGAGTACCCTCACAGGGTCTTTTAGTAGCCTTAGTATGAGGGTTTTGCACCTCAGGGACACCTCTTTCAGGCCCTTCATTTGCCGCATGGTCATTTGATGCATTATGAGTTTCATTTGTTGCATGCGCAGTTGATGCATTATGAGTTTCAGTTGATACATTATGAGTTTCATTTGTTGCATATTGTGGTTCATTTGCTGGTGTAACCTTCTTAATGTACTTCTTCCTTGTCTTCACTACCTTCTCACATCCATTTGCTATGTCATGAGCCTATAATTACAGAACAGAAGGTTACATCAAATCTTGGAACACATGGCAAAATAAGTAAAATGTGAGTGCATTACCTTAGCTGGACAAGTCCTTGAATTGTGTCCATACTCAGTGCAGTAGGTACACTTGACAATAGTGTTTTGTCTTTTTAACTTTGTTGCATCAGGGCCAATGATGTCATTTTTCTTACTTCTCTTTTTCTTAGGCCTACCAGTCTGAGCCTTAACCTCAGGAGGAAGAGGTTTAGGATATGGTATCTCCTTCCATTCCTCTTCACCACAAATAGGCTCAACAATATAACTATAACACTCTAGGAATAGGTCTTTGGTGTAGCACTGATGAATGAAAGGTTCAAAGGATTTTTTTACTCCATGCTATGCATGCACAATCATGATAGCATGGGATACCGGACAGTTCCCATTTTTTACATGCACACTTGTGTGCCTCAAGGTCTACAACCATTTCATAACCACCTGCTATCATGGTAACTAAGTACCTTGCACCTCCACTCCAAGTAACATGACATCCTTTGCTTTGATCAATTGCCCTATAAAAAGTATTTAAGTAATGTTATGAAACAATATGAAAAGTAGTCACATAAAATTTTTTGTTTAAATACTTACTTATGTAGCCTCATCGTTGCATTAGGACAAATAGGGTTAAGAGCATAACTATTTTGCATTTTGTCTCTCCGCTGTTGAATCCTCCTCATGACATCTTTGTGAATTGCCTTCAACATTGATATTATAGGTAGATCCCTGTACTTTGTGATGCTACTGTTGAACACTTCAGAATGATTGTTCACAAAGATGTCACTTTTACAAATTGTCCTCAATGAACTCCTCGTCCATTGTGATCTAGGCTTCTCACTTAACCAGCCATAACATTTTTTAGAAAGCTGCAAAATATGAAAAGTCATGAATATTTGATACATGCCATTTGTACAAGAATGTTTATAGAATTTGATAAAAGTATGTACCTTTTTCAGTTCCTCCATGTGCTTATTGAATGTATAATCTGTTGTAGCCCTAGCTACCAACCATAAGCACATCCTCACTCCAATTCCTTTGTGATCCTTCCACATGTTCCTATATAAGTGCATCACACAGAACATGTGCTCTGCATTAGGGAATACAGCTTCAAGTGCATTTATAAGGCCCTGCAAAAGAAAGTCAAAGTAGGTTAAAGTTAAGCAGTACATGTGTATTTATGATGTAAATGTTAGTAAATGCATAAAGGTACCTTTTGTCTGTCTGATATAAATGACCGGCCTCCATCATTTTTAATGCATAAATCCTCCTTTAGATTGTTTAAAAACCAATTCCAACTTTCATTGTTTTCAGCTTCAACAAATGCCCAAGCTATGGGGTACATGCCATCATTGGCATCTGTACCAATTGCAGTAAACATTTGCCCTCCATATGGCCCCTTCAAGTGGCAACCATCCAATCCTATCAGAGGTCCGCAACCAGCCCTAAACCCTCTCTTCAATGGACCAAAACATGTATAGAATCTCTTAAACCTCTTTCTTCCATCCTTCAATTCTTGGTCTTCAATCATGACAAGTATAGTGCTGTCAGACATAACTTTCAACAACTCATTACCATATTCCCACACCTTACTATATTGATCAACATGTTTTCTATTTATCTTTTCTAGTGCTTTCTTCTTGGCCCTAGCTATTGCATATATGGAGATATGACAGTTCCAGTCATTTACAACCTTCTACAGAAATGATGATAGAGGCCATGTGGGATTCATCATTATATCATCCTCATAATAATTTGCAATCCATCTAGAATTGATCTGCATTTGGTGAAAGGTCTGTGTACATGTATGTTTTGAATTATAAACTTTAATCTGGTATGTATCAGTCCTTTGCATCTCGGGGGCATAAATCTTCCAAGGACAATCACCTTCACATATGAACCTCACTCTACTTCCATAGTTCCTGCACTGCTTTATTGGTCTCCTCTCTAATATTACTTTCTTTTTAACTGCATCTCTGAAGATTTTGGATGTTGCAAAGAGCATGGTCAACTGAAATTTTGGTTCTTTCATGTCTGTCTTGGGATTGAAAACTGGAAAGCAAATCTCATCCTCATCAGTGATGTTAGAGGCCATCCTTTCTTCTTCACTGTCTACATAGTGACTAGAGACATCACTTGCATAACCTGCTTCATCTTCACTAGAATTGTTACCTCTAGTATTGTTGTTGTTATTTTCCTTCATAGCTTCTTGTTCACTGAAAAATTGATCAACAAAGTACTTAGCCTTACTCTTCCCCTTAGATGTATCCTTGCCTTTTTCTTTGCTCTTTCCCTTTACTGGAACCTTCTCTTTTTCTTTGCTCTTTCCCTTTACTGGAACTTTCACTTTTTCTATAGCTTTTTCCTTACTCTTCCTTTGTCTTTTAGTCTTATGATTGCATACTTCCTCATCAGTACTGTCCATATTAGATGAATCAGAATGAAAATGTTATAATTTCCTATCCCGCTCGGCCTTTTTGGTAGCAGGAAATGTTATAATTTCCTATCCCGCTCGGCATTTTTGGTAGCAGGAGCATTCCTCAACCTCTTAATTCTCTCCATCACAATTTTCTCAATCCTTTCAATGGAGTTGAGG